>PVIR01016447.1:0-36640 GCA_004026965.1 Petromus typicus | reverse complement strand
TAACAATACTGGGTGTGGAGACCCACACCCAGCAGCAACCAGTACCACATACCACAGTGCCGGGCGTGGTGGCTCACGCCTGTAATCCCAGCACTCAGGAGGCAGAGGCAGGAGGATTGTGATGTGAGTTGGAGGCTGAGCTCAGGGCCAGCCTGAACCACAAAAGCGAGACCCTGTCTCAAAAAACCTAAAAAAAAAACCAAAAAAACGTGACTTATTAACATTATTAAAACCAGAATGTATTTAAAACTTTTCACCTGTTAGGGCCAGGGATTTAGCTCAGTGGTTCCGGCGCCTGTCCTACAAGCGCAAGGACCCAGGTTCGATCCCCGGTTACCACATACCTATACTGGGTGTGGAGACTCACACCCAGCAGCAACCAGTACCACATACCACAGTGCCGGGCGTGGTGGCTCACGCCTGTAATCCCAGCACTCGGGAGGCAGAGGCAGGAGGATTGCTGTGATGTGAGTTGGAGGCTGAGCTCAGGGCCAGCCTCAACCACAAAGTGAGACCCTGTCTCAAAAAAAACCCCGAAAAAAAAAAAAAAAAAACTTTTCACCTATTAGTCCTATTATAAGTTTTCCCACACAATAATTAAAAACTTTAAAATTCCTGACTGTCTAATATTAGATCAGTAAATCATGATTTATTATTAGCCTACATGATCATGTTTATAAAACTTTGGAAGCTTTGTAGAGTTATTGGACAAGGAGTAAAAGGGTAGAGAACCAGTTTCTTTGCGTTCACATTCACATTCTGAAATGTAGACCTTTCTCTTTGCATCTGTGTAGCATATATATTTTTATATTAAAAAATTAAAATGAATTCATATGTATATATAATACATATTTAAAGTTGTATCCTACTAGTTGGTGGAAATTCTATTTCTATGTACTTTTGTAACTTTAAAATGAATAGAAAATACAAATGAATAGAAAATATAAATAGGAAAACTAAGCAGAGTGCTCTATATAATGATACACTGAAGAGATAAGTGACTCAGTTATTTCACTTGATCCATTTAATGTGGTACACAAAGTATGCAGTGTAGGACATCCACTAATAAACAACTTAACACAAATGACAGATGGACCTTTCCCCAGTACTAAAGTTCCTTCTGGATGTCCAACTTATTTAAGGCAAAATTTTTTATTCCTGTCAAATGCTAAAGCTTTTACTTAGCTACTTTTTGTCCTGTTTTGCTCCTTACACACCCAGAAGTGATAAATAACGTCAGTTTGAGTAGATTGGAAGATGCTCAGGGGATAGTAAAGTGCATGTCGTGGTGTGTCTGGGGGAATCATGGGCCCCTGGCCTTGGCTGCTATCTGTTTGTTGTTCACAGGCACTATTCCCCTCCTCTGCCTCCAGCTGCCATAAACTAAGCAGTTCTCCTCTCTCATGCCTGTACACAAGAGTGTTTCTTCCTTGGAGCCAGCCAACTAGGAACTGATTCCCTTGAAACTCTTAGCAAATGAAAACTCTCTTCCTTTAGGTTGAAGGTATAGGATGTTTTCTGATAATGAGATAATTGACTGATATAGTGTCCATGGAGAAGATGATGGGCATTTTTGCATCATATCCCAACTCCTCAAGTCTAACCATTCCACAATGCTGTTATCAGTCATGTCCACTGATCAGGCATTTACACTATCAGTGAAAGTTATGAGGAAGAAATACAGTGAGTTGCAGGACTCACCCTGTGGGGAGTGGTGCTGTCAGAATGCCTGAAAATGTCTAGAACTATTGCAAATGAAGTTAGGGGTGGAATAAAAGGATGTGTTGCAGGCCAGCAAGGGAATTTACTCCACTCCATTCTTATAGTGCTCACATATACTAGTAACATACATTAGTTACATTATGTCAACTACTTTACAACACGGTGGACAACCACATTATCTTAATAAGACTCCGTAGTTATGGTTAATGAGACAGCCTATAGTAGCCCTTGGTTTAGCTTTTCCAGAAATGATAAATCATGTCCATTACCATCAACTTCTATCCATCCTTCTTGAGTGTACTCACCTTTCTCCAGCCAGCACAATAGATGCTGTAGTAGTTGTCCAGTCAGATGATAGAGATCATCTCTCTTTTTGCAAAACAGCACATCATGGTAACTGTCTTGGTTACTTTTCTTGTTGAGATAAAATGTCTGACACCCATAAGTTAAAGGAGGAAAAATTTATTTCAGCTCATGATTTGTAGAGGTTTCAGGCCATAATCTGCTGGCTCCAAGGCCAGGCAGCATGGCAGAGAGGCACCACAGAGGAGAAACTGTCCATGGGAGGGCAGGAAGAAGGCATCAAAGCAGCAAACAGCAAGCAGTGACAACCTACCTTCTCACTCTTCCTTTGTATTCGATTCAGACTACAAGCTTATTGATTTGTGTCATCTACACCCACAGTAGGATTATCCACACCGAGACCCATGCTAACTCCAATCACTGGACTAATTTAGTATCACACATCTTTAATTCCAGTGTCACATAGCTTAGGTCAAGACATTACTGAAAAATCTCTCCCTATGAGTGTGTAATGTTTTAGGGGTGACATCTAGAGATAAGCCAGAACAGTTGTTATAAATGATGGAGTAAATTGTTTATATCACAAGATTAAGGATGTCTTATTATGTCCCATACCTTGAAAGGACTGGTACATCCCAATAGGACCATGTTGAGAACCAGCCCATTATCTACATATGGACCTTTGGGATACACTTATCCAAATCATAGTGATGTCATATGCTGAGTAGGTTGTGAACATAGAAATTTATTTCTTATAGTTTATGTGCTGGGTCAAGGGTCACCAGATTGACAGTCTGGCACATGCCTATATCTTAGTTTATAGAATATATCATTTTTACTGCATTCTTTGAATCTTCTTCGAGCCTCTTTTATATGAACATTAATCCATTTAATAAGAGATCAGCCTTTGTAACCTGATAAACTTCCCAAATATCCCACTGCCTCAAACTGTCCTGTTAGGGTTAAGATTTCAAATTATGAATTTAATGAGAAGCAACACAAAAAATATCAACAGGAATGTTTTCCACTAGTTTCTTCAATATGTTTACTTTTCTAAAATTTGCCTTCCTTAGAAGCTCCAATCATTGCTTTGTTTTATTATTTATGCACAAATTTATTGCACCTTGTTAAAGTGGTAAGCCTTCAGTTCTCATCACTGCCGGGTGTTAAATGTCACTGAATCCTCTTGTATGTTTTCATGTGATATGTCTAAATTTTTTTTCTCCTACTAAATTATATTTTGGCCAGTCTAATTTGCAGGTTCCTGTTACAGAATATAAGAGGTAAGAATACAAATGAAAATGCAATAGTAGAGCTTTATTGTGAATGGGGTCCAGCACCCTATCAAAGCCATTTTTGAAATAGCAAGCAGAGAAATACTTTTTTGTAATTATACTTATTCCTGAGATTTTCATTTATAATTGATTCATAATATATAGAGGAAAATTAGAAAAGGGAAAATGTGAAGGTTAATAAATTCTTGGTTACTAATTTTACATTATAGAAGGCAATTTTAAAAATTGGGACAAATTCATTTTATGATATTTTGCTCTATTAAGAAACAAACAACAATTCTGAAAATATTAGCTAGAAAGAGCCACAGGAAATTATTAGTTGGTATTAACTTGTTTTAATTTGTTTCTTCAATGAAGTGATAAAAGCTAAAACCTAAAAAATGTCTTCTGGTGTGCCTACGTAAATACCTGTTACTGAAGCTAATAGTAAATTGATGTAGCAATTTTCCTTTCATATATTCATCCTCATAATTTCTTGATTTCCACTGTTCTCCTTTATCTCTGAAGAACATAAATGCTTTCCTTCTGGCAACAAAGCAGACTGTATTTCTATCAACAGTGGGTTACTAATTTCATCAAATGTTATATTATTTTTCTGTTATTCTTCTCCAATGTGCAGCAGCCTGGAGAATTTGAGGCAGTTTTGTACACTGGAAGGAAACTGTATAATTAATGATGTCTTTCATAATTGGAGAAATGTTTAATAGAAATTATCCTTAACTTTTTTCTTTTAAATTTCTCATTTTAAATACTGTCAGTACCTCACCCCCTGTGCCCCAGTTTGAAGTCTCTCTAACATTGCATCTTGTCTTAGGGGTGGTGCTTTAAGGAACACAACCTTCAGTTAAGCCTACGAGCCCCCTGCACACATTGCATTAATTTCTGTCTCTTTCTATTGATATCTACTCCCTATTTATCACATAAAAATGTAACTATCAAACTAATTTCATGGGATTTTTTTTTTTACTTTTCTAGGTGTATGTTCTGGACCAGCAATACAACAGATTCAGATATTCTCTTCATTCTTATTATAGCCTGCAGATTTTGGTAAATCAAATAAGTGTAGAACATTTCAGATGTTTATAAGCTTTTACTGACAACAAGCCAAGAGTGATGATTTCCATAAGATATGATCAGCCCTTATCACTTATTATAAGGTGCAGGATGAATTTCAGGAAGGCTTCTTTAGGATTCTAAGTGAGGAGATATCACATTTACACAGAATAGACAGAAAAGCAATCTCTACTTTTTTATTTGCTCTCTAACAATAATTCTAACAGTTTACTTAATTTTTTGTCTGGCTTTAAAATGTGTGGAACTCAGAAAAGACTGATAGTCACAGGTGATATTCTCAGGAGCAACTCTGCCTTGACCAACCCTAGGCATGTGCCCTGCAGTAATAAAGATTTTTCTCTAGCATTGTGTCTTCTTTCTCTTCATTTTTTTTCTCAGTTGTGTTTTGCTGTTGTTACCATGAGGGCAAAAGAAATATATCCTACTTAGGGATGGTTTAATTCTACCATGTGATAAGATTTAATCAACCATTCTCTCTCCTCTGAAGGCAAATGAAAAAACATTACCTGAGTACCCACTTACTAATTTCATCATTAGTTATAATAAGATGGTAAGGGAAAAGGTTATGATATATTCCTATTCTAAGCTGTGTTTCTACTTGGTTTGGATTAATTTGTAAGTTCAGTAATTTATTAATTCTTACTGCTAAAGAATATTCACTGGACTTTAGGAAGTAGGAGGTAAGGTCAAGAGATAGAAAAACAGCATTATTTATAGAATAACATGACATGAAAAGATTGGCAGATTTATGAAAATAAGAAGAAAGCCATGTGACTATATCTTAGATATTACAAAAGGATTTGTTCAGTAGTAAGTCTGAATAGGCATGTAATAATAGTTAATGAAGTATTTAAATAAAAACTGTGATTTTGATCTTTTTTCCTTCACAAAATAGGAAATCAATTATTTGGCAAATTGGTGGTGGTTTAATAAAATTCGGCTACAACGTGAAAGTTAAATTTTCATGAGAGAACAATGAAATAGAAGATTAAATATCGCACAGTACGGGGAGACAGCGGGCGGGGGCCTAGAGCATGAGAGCTGGCTTGTGAAGGCCAAGTGAACCAGAACGGAGGGACAGTGGAGCGCGACAGCGCACACGGAGACAGTAGAACACTGCTGACTTGGCGGCAGATTTTTGTTGCAATACAAATTATTCTTGTTTTTGTCTTTTATCTCGGTTAACATAATTATAAACAAGTGCTCATTTCCTACTGTACAAATCAAAGCCTTTCATGTGACCGGTATTGTCCTGAGATTGATCCTAGCTGCCTCTCTTGTTTCACCTGAGCCTGCGCCCCCTCGCTCTGAGGGAGTCCCGGTGAAGTCCTCCTCAACCCTCGAAGTGGAAGACGAGTTTCCGGCTCAGAGTCCGTGCTTACATTCGCTTTGCTTCAGATGCTCCTTCTTAGAAATCTCTGTGGCTTGTTTGATCACCTCTTTGAAATTTTTATACAAATGTCACCTTACAGCATTATCAGCTATATCAAAATTGCCGTTTCCTTATTTTCTTTCCCTGTTGTACTTTTCCTCAGATCTTATTATCTAACGTATTAAATGATATACTATTTTTCTTGTTTGTTTTCCCATTAGATTATAAACTCTATGCAATCTGAATTTTCTGTGATGTTAGAGTATCTCTACAGTTATAGGTACACAAATATATTTGTCAAGTAAATAAAGTAATATTTTCTGTTGAATATGTGCTCTTAGTATTTTATTTCTATTTGTCATTTAACCCTTCTATCATCACCAATTTGTGAATTTGACCAAATAAATATATGAAAAGAATTATAGATAGAAGTGCTGCTTCACTGTACAATACATAATTATTTTCTTCCCACTTTCTCCAAAATGAAGTGATCATAGAATATATTAAGTCAAGCCCCATTCATGACAGATGTCTAACTTTCTTCTGACTCTTACTATAACTGGAAATAGATAGAAGGACACTGAGCAGGGGGAAGATAGTCTACTTAAGCCCAGAGGAAGCATCACTTCCGGTCTTCAGGGTACTCATGAGGATTCCCTTGGTCACTGGGTTTAGAAGTGACTGCCTCACCCAGATCTGGATAGTGAGATGACAGCTGAACTACAAAAATAACACGCAAAGAAATTTCCTCCTTTACCGGCTACAAAAAAGTCCGCAAGAAAGTTCTTTCACCACTCCGCATCCTTTTCCTTCGCCCATTCATCCTGTTCAGGTTGGTAGGAGGAGCTGCCGCAGACAGGAGGTGATAACACAGAGAAAGTCCTAAAACTGACAGCGGAAGACTAGTGTCGTCACTGTTACAGGAAGGAACCGAGTAACTACATTCATAAGCCAGTGTGAGTGAGTTTTCTATATTCTGCCCCTCCCTTTCCTTCTCTTCCTCCTCTTCTTCCTCTACTTCTTCCTGCTAATCTTCTTTTTGCTTCAGTTTCCTGAGAAAGGGTCTTGCTATTGAGTTCAGGCTGACTTTGAGTTCACACTGATTCTCCTGCCCGGGCCTTCTGTGTGATAAAAGCGTGCACCACCATACACAGGAGGCTTTCTGTGTTCCTATGATACAATAGTGACTAAATGTAGACAGCTAATCACAAAATAATATGCTGCCTGCTTTGCTTATTTACAATAATATATTCCTGGTAAAATCCTTTACTTGATAGCAGCATGTTATATTAAAGTAATACTGCAATACTTGAGAAATCTTATATAATTTTAATTTTCTGTTAATGACTTCATAAGGTAAGATTATATTCAAACTCTTAGAATTAAGTTGCAATATAACTACATATAGTTTAATATAAATGGGGTACTGGATATTTTACATTCAATATTCCATCCAATTCTCAGAACAATTCTTATTTATATGAAATCAGCCATAAATTGACCATCTTAATATTTTGCAACCTCTCTTTGTTGTATTGTGAACTTTCTCTTCATACCTCTGCCCATTTCTTGACATCTTAATAGAAGATTTTCCCTGTTATTTGTTCTTTTCTTCCTCAGAAACCATAACCCAAGACCTATGTCTCATTAGGAACTCTTTCACCACCTGTACTCTGTTCTGATCTTCTCTTTCTCAATATTACTCATCTGTAAAACCACCTAACTTAATCAAACATCTCTCACACAGCTAAATTCATCCAGACCTTTTTTTTTTTTTCCTAAGATGGTCTCACTGTGTAGTTCAGGCTGGCCCTGAACTCACTGTGTAGCCCAGGTGAGCCTCAAACTCACAGCAATCCTCCTGCCTCTGCCTCCCGAGTGCTGGGATTACAGGCGTTAGCCACCATGCCTGGCACTGTGGTATGTGGTACAGATTGCTGGTAGGTGTGAGTCACCACGCCCAGCCTTGTTGTATGTGGTTACTGGGAAAGGAACCATCCAATCCCCCTGCTGGGCCTGCCTCCATCTTTCCCAGATAGCAGACTTAGTAAACTGTGCCACCCTTAGAATATGTATAGGGCTGCATTTTACCAAGAATGCCAGATCCATGGGCACAGCCGCAGGTGAAAGATCCTCCTGGGGCACTAAAGGACATCAGACAGGCCTTACGCTGTAGTGAGTCATAACTGGTTCCCCCTCAAATGGATCCTATGGAATGCAACCTGATCTTCTGTGTATTTCTGGAACCCAACAGGATCACTTTACCCAGTCACCTCTTGGGAACCTTCCCTCTGCCAAGCTACTATCCATCTTGCCCACGTTCTGGTCACCACAACTTTAACCATGTGGCCACCCTTTTATAGGGACCTGGGTCCACTTCCTCCCAAGGCAGCGCAAACATTACTCCATCTGAAGATTGTCACAATGGGAAAGTACCTCCCAAAGGACTCTCCTACTCCTGGGAGGTGCTCACAAATGTGAAAACCTGGATACCGCTAACAACAGAATCTTCTGAATCCAAAAATTTGCTGCTCTTAGCCAAGAGGGTCCTGGAGGATTACACTCAGTCGCATCTCTTCCTGTCCTTACAGCTGCAACTTTTAGCTCCTCTTTCTACATAAGGATATAGTTTGAGTCAGTCTGACATTTCCTTCCTAACTCACCACTGGATCTCTTCCTCCTGCCCCAATTTGATCTTGTGGATTGCTTTCTCTAGAGAGGGGATTCTTCTTGGCCTGTGGAGACAAGCATGCACTTGCTGACCTACCAATCAGACCGGAACCTGTACATCAGGTCTCCTCCCTCCTGCATTCCTTCACGAGCAAGTGATCTGCCTAGTCCTATATCCCAATAACCATGTCAGGGCACGGGGCAGTTACAGTGTAGAGCTGGCCTTCTTACTGTCCACCGTGGAATAATCAGGGGAGCTGGAACCAGCCCCAGGACTCTGTGAGAGTTCAGGCTGTCAGAAGAATTCACTGAAGGGCTCAAAGAAGTTCCCCACCAACTGGGTCCCTGGTAAGACCACGTGGATGACACGGCTTCACTAGTCCTCCAGCACTGCCAAGAGCTCAAGCTCTAGACAGCTTTCTGGCCTGGCATTGGTGCTCATTCCCGGGAACAATGGTGCTTTCACACCAAGAAATCTGATCTCACCACAGAATGGGTGAAATCCCTTCCTGAATGTCTCCAAACTCCTTGAAGGCTCTGCAAAGGATGTTTCCCTTTCATCTTTACTGGCTCCTCCCCTTCCTGATCCCTGCTTGTTCATTACTATTTTCCTTCTCTGTAAAATTAATCTATTCTAAGATATTTTTTAGCAACAAATAGTGGCATTTCTCAGACCACTACTTTGGAATATCTCTAAACAACCTTCCTTCTCTAAAACATCAAAAACACACAACAAAACCTCCATTGACCCCTCTCCAAAGGAAGTAGTGAAGAAAAGAATCATGATTTCTTATTTCCCCTTCGAAGTCAGGAATGACAGAACCCAGACAGGGACACCACCAGTGTGAGTGAGTCCACCTGGCACCTTAAACAAACACAAATCTCATTTTTCTTAGGTCACAGAGGCATATCGGTAGTTCACAGAGGACACACCAGCCTGCTTGTTTTTCTGACCCACCCTCTCAAAAGCCTGCCAAAAACTTACTTAAAAAATCTTCTTAGCCTGTAAGAGATACCTTCTCTCTTTTGCTTGCAGATAGGTTCTCTCAGGATTAGCAATAGCTTGCTTGTACTGTTGAGTTCAAAATTCCTCTTTCCCCACTCACGGCACATGCAAAATGGGAATACTAGGAGGTGAGTAAAGAGGGAGAGAAACATTTGATGTAGTGTCCTCATAACTTCCACAAGTTAATATCAGACATCAACATGGTGAATGAGAAATCTTAAAACAAAATTTAAAAAAATAAAAATGCCAGAAAAATGTAAGGCTAGGTACATACTTTTTAAACCAGAGAAATAAAAAGTTGAAAATATCCTAAAGTAAATCAGAAGGAAAAAAAATACTTGCTTATCCTAAAGCAAAAAATATTAAAGAAGAAAAGTTCTTTTAAAAAAAAGAAAAAGAAAATGTCAAAAACCTGGGCCTACAGAAGAAAATTAATATCTGGAGAAGGAATACATGTATGTAAAATGCAAATTTATTTTTATAATTGGAATTTATTTAATGTAAATAGTCATTTCAAAATAATACAACGTATTTTTTATTATATATAACTGATATGAACAAAAATTGTTTGCCAGTTGGATTTTGACTTGTTTTGATCCTGTTGTTTTCTATCCTTCTATTCTTTACTTTTAAGATGGAAGTGTTAACTCTTTATCACTGAATACAGGGAATTACCTATTTTTTTCAAAGCTTTGCAACTAAGAGTTTGCTTTGGGCATCACAGGAGATTTGACTTGGTTACTTTTTCTGTGAAACAGTACCATTGTTTGGACTTAGGGAAGGGGTTACAGTGTTTTTGGTTACACAGAATGGTTGTACCATGTTGGCAGAATTATGAGTTGGTAATCGGAGGTTGAGTATGGTTTAAAGGGGTGTATTTCACTGTCAAAATATTATGGGGTAGAATGTAACAATGAAGCTGACCTTATAACTTGCTTGGCTTGAGTGTCTCCCAGAGATCTGGTAAAGTACACTTCTAGATGTATCTATAATGCTTACCTTTTGTACTCTCTATGATCCCTGGACTCTTGCCATCTGCTTCTGACAACTAGAGGTGACCAATATTCCTCTGCCTTTTCACCATGATACTTCTGGTTTGGAGCTGGCTAACTATGGGCTGAACTCTCTGAAATGCTGCACCAAATAGATCCTACTTCCTTTAAGTTAGATACTTTTCCCCAGCAATGGGAACACTGAGTAATACAATTAGTGATCAATTTAAATACTAATTGTCTACATGCAGTAATTAAAAAAAGATTGCCATACTGAGTTAAAAAAAATCTGTAAGAAACTGCACATAAAGTCACTGGTAAATTAAAAATGGATTGAGAAAGATACAGCATGTTAACTGTAATCATAAGATAAAAGGAGTATTAATTTCAAACAGAACAGATTTTATCCCAAAGAAAGTAATCATGAGAAGCCAAAATCAGGATGTCAAAACTCAAGAGTCCAAAACTGAAAACAGCATAAGAAATTGATGAATTCATTACTATAACATCCACAAATCTCTATCAGAAACAGGAAATCTGCCAGTGCACAAAAATAGCAAAGAAACAGTTGAATTCACATTATCAACAATCAGCTTAATATATAGCATCTAGGTTTATCAAAATGCATACATATTCTTCAAACTCACAGGTTACCTTTACCAAAATACTCCATAATCTAGGTCATTAAAAATACCTTAACAACCAATTTTTTAAAAATATTAATTCAATAACTATTTCCTATATAGTAGCTTAGTTTGATTATTGGAAGTAGGCAAGTGGAGAAGACTAAAGAAGAGTGAGATGGAAGAGTTAAACAAGCCTCAAATTAAGCTTAGAAATGAAAAAGAAAACCAAAGGATTCTCCAGGTTAAGAGCTAACTCAAGCAGCTGTGTTAAACTGAGAAACAGAAAGGTAAACACAACAACTAAGGGTAAGAAGCTAGAGCAAGCAAGACCCTGCCTCAAAAAATTGAAAAGAAAAATAAGAACAGAACTATAAGGAGTCTTTTATCCTCCAGGAAGAAGGTGTTTATTCACAACAAGCTAGACTAGACTATAATGGCTCCTTTGAATGTCTGGATTTGCAGTAAGAAGAAATGATAGAGGGAAGTTTGGTGCATGCCCATAATCCCAGACTCGGGAGACAGAGGAAGGAGGCTCACCATGAGCTCAAGGCCAGTCTGAGCTACACAGTGAAACCTTGTCAAAAAATTATAATAAATAAATACATACATACATACATACATACATACATACATACATACATAAAAATAGAAATGATCACTATCTTTTTTTCTGTTCTTTTTAAAAGACTGTATCGAATTCCAGCCTCTTCCTGTGTTCAGTTTATGCATATAAGATCATGACAGAGATCCTTCACTGGATATTTCCCCTCAGAGCTCCCTCACATAAGACCTCTATTCAGATATTCTCTAATTTTTTCCAAAAATAATCTTATACCCTCTTTCTTCTGTTCACAATTCCATTCTTTATTATTGGTGGAACCACAAGCTCAATTCACAGAGAAAGTATAGTAATATCACACACTATGGAACTAAATAGCAAGAAGATAGCTGGAAAATTCCAAAATACTTAAATATGCCAAAACTCATGCAAGAAAACTGACTGTATCTATTATATTCAATAATTAAATATTTTTAATAATGTTGAATCATAAACATTCCTATGCAATCTTGCAGGTGAATTCCACCTATAATTTAAAGAAGTCATACTGATTTTCCATGATCAGAGAATAAAAGAAGATGGAATATGTCTTAACTTACTTTATATAGAAAGCATCATTTATAACCAGGAAAAATCATTAAAAGAGAACTACAGACATATAGTTCATAAACATAAGTGCAGAAGTATTTAATAAAATTTTACCAATTGAACAATGTAGAGAAGTATACACCAGTGACACAGGAGATTAGGGTCCAGCACAGCTGCTGGGGAAGTAGGCGTGGCCTATTAATTAGAAGATTCTTGTACACTCTTGCAGACATGATTCTCAACTGTGTAGACCTCTTTTCTCTTCTTCCCCTGGCCTGAGCTCACTCTGCACAGCTGTTCCTCCTTCACGCCTCACTTGTACTTTTTCGAATAAAACTTGTCCCGGCTTTTGGTTCATTTTTTTCAATTGTTTGGCCAAGATGAGAAGCAGTTGGAATTGAACTTCAGAAGAGAAGATGAGCAACTCCAAACCTACTGATGTTTTTTGTTGAGCCACTTGTAGAAGGAGCTACCAAGTAACACCATTACCCTGGTAGGCAACATCAATTTTACATTCAAAACACTCCTTGACCTGGTTCGGAGAATGGATTTGGCAATCCATCATCCATTCATTATTTTCATAAACCTCACTAAAGCAGGACTAGAGGGGAAATGCCTCCACTTCACAAAGAGTGTCTCAAAAAACGTATAGAGAGCATCATATTCAGTGATTTGAAACTCATAGCTTTGCCATGAAGATAAGAAAAAAAAAGGCAAGAATTTTCTATCTCACTTCTGCTTTTTAATCCTGTGTTGAAAACCCTAGCTTAGCAACAAGAGAAGAAAAACAAAATGTACTAAGATTGGGAAGAAAAAATGAAACTTTTAGCTCATTTATCATTATAGACAGCTACATTAGGGGAAAATTAATATGCAGTAAGAGAGGGAATGGACCCTCAAGGAAGTTAGCACAAAAGAAGACATCAAAGATGGGATTGGGGGTAAATCTAAAGAGAGATTTGTAAGCCTCTGGAGTTATACAATTTGAAATGTAGTGTAATTATCACCACCTGGTTCAATGATAGGCATTAGATCCCTCAGGCAGGTGACCAGACCACCTGGGACTATCCATATCCCAGCATGCCTTTGTTCTCTCCATATGCCCTTGTGACATGATTTGTTTCCTATTGGATAAATATTAGTGAAGCGACTATACATGTAATCCTGCAGATTGTAGTTTGACCCACATTATAATTTTGCTGTATAAATTAAAAAGAACCTCAGTGTCCAACCAGTGCCCAAGAGCTATTCTTATTTCCAATAAAACTCTCCTTTTTCCTTGGTTCATGATTCCATTCTGTAATGTTGTGAGACCATAAACTCGGCACACCTGACACCTTTTGGGGAGTTACTTTCCCTATCACAATTGACATGATTGTCTGTGTAGGAAATCTGAAATTTAGTCATGGCTACATTTAATGAGGGAGATGAGCTAAGATAAAAAAATAATTTCATCATCATGTAAGTATCAGCATTTACTTAACAAAGACAGCCATAATATTACTAAGTGATATTATCTGATGGACCACAAATATATCTGTAGGTTTTCCTTCACTGAAACACATATTACATTATGCAACACATGATTGCACTGGTATGATTGCAGCATGGCAGGCTAATGTCCTGAACTCCATTACTTTCCTATATATCAACAAGAAACAGGTAGAATTTGAAATTAAAAGAATATCATTTGCATTAACATCTCTAAAAGTTAAGCACTTAAAGATACAATTTAAAAAACATATACAATATCTACATGAAACAAATCACAAAATTCCGATGTAATTAAAAGTAACTAAATAATCTGACAGATATTTCTTTTTTATAAAAATTCAATACCATCAAAATTTCAGATTTTGCAATATGATCTATACCTTCAATTTAGTCATAACATAACTAAAACCGCATCCAGTCATTCTGTGGATATGGGAAAATTAAGGACATTTAACTAGTCGCAAAAGCACAGGAAGAGTTGGCACAATATTGAAAAGGAAAAAATTTGGAATATGACACCACCTGAATTCAAGATTCACCATAAATCTATAATAATCAAGACAGTATGATATTGACAAGAGAACATATACAAATATAATCAACTGGTATTTGGAAAAAGGCAATATATATATATAGAGAAAAATAGTTTTGTCAATAAACAGTGCTGAATTGACTAGACATCCTCATAAAAATGTGATATTTACATCCTTCATACAAATTCAATGCAACTGAAACACAGATTTAACTATGAAAGAAGAGAAAATATAGGTGACCTACAGGTTTGGTAATGGCTTTTATGCTCCAAAGGCACAATCCATGAAAGAATTAAGAATCCATTAATGAAGTTGGACTTCATCAAAAGTACTTAGCTCTCTGAAATGTCGTTAGAACACAAAGAAAAATCACAGACTGGGAGAAAAGAATGTTGGTATTTAAAAAATACAAATCCAATGGAGGATTTTTATCTAAAATATACAAATACAAATAAATCTTAAAATCAGTTAAGAAAAAGAATTATCCTTTTAAAAACTTAGCAAAGACTTTGACTTACTTCTCATTAAAAAAGGTATATGGATAGCACATGAGCATGTGAAAAACCACTCCACTTCATGTCTAGAGTGAAATGGAAGTTAAAACAGCAATGCGATCTCCCTATACACTAGTTAGGTGGTGCAGTCCAGTACTATGGCACCATGACATGCTGGTTAGGACTTCTAGGAAGGATGATTCACTACTGGTGCAGAAAGCCACTGGGTAGAGTTTGAACTGTTCTGACCAAAAACAGACATATCTTAACCATATTATCTAGCAATTGTACTTCTCTGTATTTACCCAAAGGAATTGATAACGGGCACTCAATACCTGCTCAACAGCATTCATAGCAACTTCATTCATAACTGCCCAAAGTTGGAAGCACTAGATATGCTTATTAGTAGGTCACTTAATTTGGTACCTTGAGTGAAACATTATTCAGAACTAAAAGCAAATGAGCTATCAAGTCATGACAATGGATAATAATTAGAAAACCTCTGAATGCATGTTACGAGGAAAAGGCAGCTGAAAGGTAAAATATGATTTTAAAAGTATAAGATATTCTGGAAAATGCAAAACTACAAAGAGAGTTTGAGTGATGGTTGCTAAGGCTTAAGGATCTGGGATGAACAGGTGGAGCACAGAGGATTTGTTGGCAGTAAAACCCTGTGTAGTTTATAGATCCTTTGATCTACTCATATTAATTGGTATGTACATTGAGATAAAAGAAGGACCCATGTATGTGAGCTGATGTTAGTGCAGTTTTATTAGCATAAAGCAGCATAATATTTAATGGTTCTCAGGAAGAAGCAATGTAGATTTCATTTCAAAAATTTAACAAGTACATTTATTTATCATCTTAATTTTAATAAGCAATAGTTTTTCTTACATATATAGAAATATATACTCATGTACATCTATGAAAGAGCACAAGCCTGAGGTAAAATAAGCAGTAAGAAATAATTTAAATACACTGATAATAGGATACAAAGGCATACAGACAGTGCTAAATTGCATAATTCAGACAAAAGTTCCGATTTTAGTGTGCCCCTCCCCTCAAAAGAATAAATAAGCATTTATGATCAAGGTAATGTTAGAAAATAAGTAGCACCTTTAGTTATTAAAATGATTGTCAACATTTCCAGGAAGCCTAAATAGAGCATTTTTGATTTTGTAAAGAAAAGCAAAATTAATTGACTGTACTATAAACATTAGCTGTTACATATTTCAGCATTTGCATAGAATGTTTGACTGAAAAAAATAAAAATAAATTTTTGAAATGAGGTGTCAACTTTAAGAAAATTCTAGAACAGTTCAAATATCTTACATTTGATGTTAAAGAATTTATCCAATATTCCTCAATGGTGTACTGCAATATTCTAATAATCGAAACTGATGGATTCAGACAAATTATTTTGTCATTTTTCTAATTAAGGTAACACTTTTGTCTACAAGGAGCTCACAGTCTAGTACAAAAGAGGTAACTAAAAATATATTTAATACTGCTAGCAAATTATCTATCCCACAGAGGAAGTCAACACTTGGTTTTAAATTTGTTGTGGAATGAAACTTAGAAACTACAGTATACATTTTTCTAAAACATTATGCCCGTCTAACACTGTGGTATGGATGAAAGGCAAGTGAACAATGATAGTACCCAAAGAAGTTTGCTTAGATAGGAAATAGGAATACTTGAACTGACCAATATAATATATTCCTGATTTAAATAAGTGTACATGTGCATTGTATTCTATTAAAGGAAGCTACATATTTGTATGACAATGGCAGCTTTTATCATTTTTGGTTATTTTTTGTACATCTCATTTGCTAATAACTTCAGAATGCTACACACACACCAATCCAGAAATAAATATATTAAGATCATTTCACAATCACGTTAAGTACATTCATTCATCTATAAGAAGGCAAGAAAAGGGTCCTGCATTTTTTAACTGACAAGCATTTAAATGAGTCATTTTATATATTTTATTAATCTTTAACATAATGAAATAGTATATCCACGACTTAGGTCATGCTATCTTAGGTGTCATCTCTTTATTTTGCTACCATAGAGACTTAGCTGCAGTTTATTAGACCAGTGATTTGCTCAGCGGTCATTAAGATAACTATAGAACAAAGAAACTGTATTTCATTTTTTCACTCAAAAATCATAAAAGAGCATAAAACAAAACAAAAAAATTGTATAGATCACTACCCTAAATCTGATCACTTAGGGAATTCTTGCAAAACTTAGGTGTGTTTGTTGCCAAGGAGTGTTTTATATATATATATATAGTTGTACATAATATCTTTTACTATTAATTATATATACATATATATTATAATATATATTATATATATACACATATACATGTATATATAATTAATAGTAAAAGATATTATGTACAACTTTAATCCCCCAAATCTTATTTTTATTATTAGCCCCAGTTTAATATTGAGAGAAAGAAAGAAATATTTTTGAAAGTGTAAGAGTAAATAAAAATGTTCTCTACAGTTCCTGAAAAATGGAACATTATTCATTCTAAGAAATATTTAACACTTCAAAATATCAGTGGGGTAATGTCTCTCTCTCTCTCTCTCTCTCTCTCTATATATATATATATATATATATATATATATATATATAAACTTTCAAATGTTAATTTCAGTAAACATTCAAAGAGACCCTGCTTTTTCATCTTCAACATAGGAAATACTATACTTGACATATCTAATTAAAGTATATTATTTTTGTCCTGGTTAGGCAAAAAGAATGAACTTTATAGGATTGAATAAATGGACTTATGGTGGTTATTGAGGCTGCCCCACATCACAGTCACACAGCAAATGTGGCACATGGGTGTCAATTTGACTGTAACCAAGCACATCACTAAACACAGAGGTATTTAGGAACCTTCCCATTCATAGAATATTAGTGAACACCCAATATAGGAAGCAGAGTGTATATATGTATATACACGTCTATATATTTACATATGGTTTGTGTGCTGTTCCCTAGGGAATTTCTAATGGTCTTCACTCTTCTTTCTGAGATCACCTAAGTCTGAGTGATTTGTCATTTTTCTAGCGACATGAAAACAGAAAAGCTGTGATGGAGGTGGACAATATCACCAACATAAAACAATATGATGCTGTTGCCATGTGGCTATGGAGAAGTTTAGTACAATTTATTTAGATGAAATAATCCTTTACAAAAAGCTTTCAGGTGTGCTGTACTTGAATACTTTTTTTTAACCTATTTTCACATTCTTAAAAAGAAATACTGCATGGCTTATCTCCTCAGAATATACAATGTGACAATATCTTGCACACAATTTAATTAACAAACTCATACTGTGTATTACATATTTTGGGATTTTATTTTAAGAAGTAAATGAATGTTATTTATGTTAGAAAAAAACAATTAATGAAATACTGACAGGTTATTTCTATTAACACAATATTGGTGTTTTTATGGCTTTCATATTACTACCCCAACATATTTTATGCAAAAAATTTTATATTACTCCTAGTTATTACCTGATTTATCTAGAATTATCTGTAGTCACAGTCCGCAACTATTATTCAACATAAGTTCACAAACATAATTTTACAAAATATAATTGGAGAACTATATGTAGGATATACAGGATTTATCAACGTATTTTTGATAACTATAAAAGTTATCAGTATCAACAAAATGGCTTAAATAGAGCAGGAAAAAATGTTTCATGAGTCAAAAGACTATGGTCTGTTTCCAACTCCTTGTTTACTCAGAGGAGTAGTGTACAGTTAGACATAATCCTTAATCTTGTCTGGTCTAGTATGGTACAATAAAAATGTGATTTCTAACAAAATTAGTACAGAAAGTTGAGAGGATGTAATGAGTCAAATGATACATAAATACATCAAAAATAAAATATAATCCAAATAAAATTAATACATTAATGCTTAGAAAATAAACATTTCATTTCATATATCCCATCTCAATTAATCCAAAAATACTCACACTTTAATTCGAAATAGAACTAGGTGGTAGAAAAATAAAGTCTATTGAATAATAAGCTAAAATTATGTTCTCTACTTTAATGACCCGGGTCTATACATGGGTCTAACCTAATAATCTTATATTAGAAATATATTAAAGTAAAGTAAATTGACACCCTGACCCAAAAGTAAGTAAGTCTGGGCCAAAATAGTGTCTTAGAATTCTGCCCTGATATTTATGAGATAAAAAAATCTCACTCTTCTTAACAGAAATTTTTACCAGTTTATTATACCTGCATTGAGTACTCAGTATATAGTATCAATTTTCTTACAGAGGTCTCTTTCTTAATCTGTCATGTCTGGATTAAAAAGAAAACAGCCTATTTTATCATGAGAAGAAACATATTTGTTGCAATGTTAATAAATTCATAATCAGTGGATATCGCTCACAGAATGATTCTCGAATATTTTAAGAGTAAATATAAAAACAAAAATGCACAAGGAACATTCAAATAATGGAAGTGCACTTCAATTTGGCAAAGAAACAAGAATTTCATAGTAAAAATGTTTATATTCAGGTGAAATAAAAAGTTAGCTTATCTAACAACAGTCAAAAAAGAAAAGTAATTATATAAAAATGAAGAGGGAAGATTGAAATGAGGGAAATAATTTAAGCTAGAAATTTTCATGTACTACTACAGTAAATTTTAATTCTTGTCTCTAGAGACATCAAAACATATCATTCATAATATTATAGTAATTCTGCCAGGATCAAAGAAAAATGAGACTAAGGTAGAAAGAAGACTAAAACCAGATAATAAGACTCTGAAGAACTAAACTATAGTATATGAACAATTAAGAGCAAATGAGAAAACTAGAATTCTAAAAGACGTGACCTCAGGATAATATTCATTTCAATTATATCAAACATGTTAATTCACGATTTTGATTACTGAACACTGTAATTAGTTACAGTTGGGACTCTGCGCTCGTAAGTGTATTCTCAAACATAATCATCCATATGGATGTAATGAAGTCACAGTCTTACAATGGGCAGAAAAAGGGCAAGATTTGTGTGGATATTTGTTATTATAAACAACTACGATGAGGAACACAGTCGGTGTGAGGTCACTGCATGACACGTGGTCGAGAAACACGGATAGCACACTCGGTTTCTCCGTTTCGGGCACATTACGAGAATTACAGACACGGAGGTTAGTGAGAGCCAACGACAGGCAAGGTGGTTTTCCTAGATTATTTAAAACCACATTTAATTACACATTTACCTCTCATAGGGAAAACTCACTAACAAAATATTTCCTAGACCACCCACACTCCCTTGTCTTTTGGGAAGCAGTATGAACTTCGAGTTCTTTCTGCTTTTACATATGCTCAATTTAAATTTTGGTTTAGTTACATATCAGCTTTCAACGTGGAGAAACTTTTGGAACTTCCTCATCTGTATTTTGGTCTTCTCTCATTTTTTTATATCAAGGTAACAACTTCTTACATAATCATTTGAATATTAAAAGGCATTATGTAGGTAAAATTCATCACACATTAGTTCCCTTCTCATGATGCAGTCTCTTTCCCTACTTAATTATACAAAATAGCCATGACTTCTAACTTATTCTATTAGTCTGAGATAGTCTACCTCTGTGGAGATGTTTCTAAAGGTATTTCCATTAAAAATTAAGTTTCAACTAATGATCAAGATTATCTCTGTGTTTATAATGTCTATATAAAATATAATTATGTTATATATTTTTTATCTTTTGTCTATGTTTTTGATTGTCATGTTGAACAGCCAGAGAAGGGGGAGCATAAATATTTAAAGCGCACGTGGGAGCACGTCGAATGTAATTGTTCTACTCATTCTCTGGAGTTCATGTACAACACAGGAGTCCAGATGGCTAGAGCTTGGTAAAAGAGCATGTCATATGCAAGTTGTGTCGATTTATGTTGAGAAAACATTGCATCTTTCAAAGTGAAACACACTGGCACTTGACCCACTGGTTGTTTTATGTGATGCTACTTGAAACACAAAAGGATCAAAAGAGGGTGCTAACCTGGCAAGCCAGGTTCATTCTAAATTTCTACTCATAAATCATGAAGAGGGGTCTAAGTTAAACAGTGAGAAATGTGGGATCCTCTGGTAACACAAATAGCAGCACTTTTACAGGAGACAGTGAGGAGGAATTATTTCAGTGCTGAGGATTACACAACCCTCCTACACAAATTCATGATGGTCCATAGGCTCGGCAGGGCTTTGAGTCGTGACTGACTTTGCCTCTGATCTTGAACAGAGAAAAATCTGTTGTTCTTTAGGGAAACAAATAGGCTCAGAGCTAATTGTTGTAGACACAGAAACCAACTCTTATTTCCTCCTCCATGATGCAAGGAAGAAAAGATCCATTGAAAAGATTCTGCTAAAGCAATAATTCTTTCTAGGGTGTGGGAAGATCAAACAAGTAGAATAAATTCTGTTATCTTGGAACAACCGTGAACCCAGTAGGTCGTGCGTCACTGTCTGCAGTGTGCTCCTGTTCAGTTTTCAGTGCACAAGAGGGGAAATAATGTGTGAGCATGCTGGGAAGTGAGCACTGCACCACAGTCAGGCATGACCATACCACATCAGGGATGTGGTCCATTCTGCCATTTTATTTCCCTCTCTTTCCTGACAAATTAATGTGGCAGCATTAGAAATAAAGAGTTAATGAAGGCAACCGAAGTGTACTATAAGGAACTGTAAATTGGTTTTGACTTGACTTTCAGTAAGTACATGTACTCCTGCCATGGAGAAGGCTTTGGAATGCACCACAGTCTGTCCTAGCAGGTAATAAAAAAGAGAATTTTACATTTCATAGCCTATAATCATTGCTTTGTTACTTACTTCCTTAAGGGTCTAAGTCTATATTAATTACATCTGTGATTTTAGGGAATGCAAGACACATTTTGGAAATGTCTGGAACTAGATATGCGCTGCACAAGGATGTATGTATGACAAATCAGAGATGAATAGAAAAGCACTAATACAAAACCAACTAATTCAAGAGTCAAAACTAGGTAGAACTAAATTAAAAACAGTCATATACTGTCATATTTTTTCCTGATTTATTTACCTATGATATTGGCACATCTTGTTTTATTTAATATTTGAAAAATACAAATATCCCTTCATAAGCTGAAAGGGAAATGTCAAATGAAAAAAAATACATTTTTATCGCTCTCTAAATATGAGACACATGCTTAAATAGTGCAGAATTTCAGGAATCGAGTTCTTAATGTTAACTATTACAAAAGCTCAGTGTCCAGACACAGTCTCATAAGAAATAAGAATAGCACCTGCTTCTACGGCAATAAAAAATTAATGGCAAATCCCTTTCGACATCTCAAGAATGACATTATTTCAACAACAAAGCACTAAACATTTTTGTCAGTCGTATTAAAATTCATGTTTATAGGTATAAATATTTATGAGTTTAGTGATATTTATAGTTTTGAAAACAAAACTATCAAATGTGTCTGTGCTCAAAATGGATTTTTCCTGTGTGTATTCACAGTTTAAAACAAAAGAGCAATTTCTAAATTAACCTAGGTTGCAATATTTCAAGCTTCTTGTTATCTGTTTTAAACTCGGCCTGCAGACCACGTGACATCCCCTTTTTCTGGGAGTTCAGTAGGGTTTCCTGGAGTTTTCAGGGAGTCCAGTCAGGAGAGGGCAGGCATTTCCCGCGCTACTATTCCTGTAACATTTTCACTGGCTGAGTAAAAGACCTGTTGATGGTTTATTTTTTTTTTTGCTTTTGCTTTTTGTGGAAAGCGGGGAGCTGGGCGAACTAAGAAAATAAAGATCACACACATTCTCGCCCATGTCTTATTTAAGACCCATATTGTAGAACTCTATGCAAATATACTTCTTTTGTACCTATAAATTTTTTAAACTTAAAAATATCTATGATGATATTCTTTAATTTATTCATTTATTTTTGTTCACCAGATACTGTACTCTGTTCACGTGGATTTGTATATGTGTCTGTGTGTGCTTGAGAAGGTAAATTATTTTCACTTAATTAAATTTCAAGCTTTAATAGCAAATAAAAATAAAATGTAAATATCATTGGGATTGAAAATATTCCTTCTAAGTAATCAAACCAGGGGGTATGGTATTCAGATCTCTTTCTATAACTAAGAACAAAAGTCACTGGAAGATTCTGAAATTTGTATTTTCACTATGAAATCCTGAGCCATGTAGGGAAGTACATCAATTGCATGGGTTATATGTATGCATAATCCCAAAGTTCAACTACTTCTAAAGTTTTCAAAAACTAATTTACCATTTGGTATTTAGGAAAACCTCATTTCTCTCTTTAGCTGTAACTCCTTGTGTCAATGAAAAAACAAAAAATATTCCAATATTTTAAAAAGCAAAAAGAAACTTCTACATAAATTCATAAACCCAAATAGGAGATGTGATTCTTCTTAAATATTAGTTTCTCTTTCTGAAGGAGTATGTTGTGGTTTTGGAGCTTTGACAGTAACTTCCTCCTGTTTGACTTTGCTCAAGGGTTCAGACTCTTTAGATTCATGTGACGGTGTCTCCTTCCTCGCTTTTTCCTTCTTCCTTTCCTTGGCAAGCAATCTATAGTTTATAGCATTGCCAATGAGCAGCCATATGCTCGCCAATACCACAATCGCCCCGCAGGACATATACATATATTCGTATTTTCCAGTTACATCCACCAATTTACCTAAGAGACAAAGAACATTTATTAAGATGGCATACCTAATAGAAGTCACAAAATTTTGAATGAACTCTTCCCCAGAAGAAGCACAAATTGTGTACATCTTATTTAAATTAATGTCAAATTAGACTTTAACACAAAATATTCTAAATTATGAAATATGTATGTTTAGTAAAAATATGTACAAGCATTTGCCGTATTATATTCTCAGTACACTAAAATTATTATTTTCCCCAATGAAAATGTACAAGGCTAGACAAGTTATGTGTGTATTTGTATGTTCAGAAATACACGTATGAGATATGTTTTGGTATCTATGGATGTACAATGAAATATGTATATCTATTTATTTGCACCTTACCCAATGAGGCTGCTTCATCCTTCTATTGTTCCTTTTCTTTTCAAAAAATAAGAAAAATCATGTTCTTCCAAGGGCCAAAGGATCTCTCATGATTCATGAGAGTAATAAATGTCACTCTATTCAGCATCAGGTTGAGCAGTTTATACATCATAACTCTTTTGGTCCTCACAATCCTCATGAAGTGATCCCACCATGGTTAGAAGGCTGAATTGGGCCCTTTGGAGACCTATCTGGGTCTCATTTTGAACTAGTCTGTGATGAAATGGTTTCACTCAACATCTTGGTTATGTGTTGTGTCATTTTGGGGGACAAATTTATTTTTAACTTTTTCTGAGTCGATAGTATTAGGGCAAACTAATCAGGAAGCAGCCATTGTCTGACTTTATTAGTAAGATCATTTGAATACTAGACTACTTTTTTTCAAGTTATACTCAGTTTTGCTTCTTGTTCATATAAGTGTTTAATTCTTAATAATTATTAACAGTATAATTTATTGCATGCAAATCTGTTACTTATTAGATACACTCCAAGAGATTCTGATGTAAAACTTTGTTGTAAACCTCTCTGTTTAATCAGCATTCTAACTAGAACTTACTTGATACGTTAGTATTAAATTTAGTCCCTTGCAGTATTTATCTATTTGAATAAAATCCTGTCTTGAGTAGATAGAATGAGCTTGAATAAGCATAACATACACATAACAAAAGTGTATATTTTTATTTTCCTTTAAAACTTTGGTCAAACATTTATATTCGTACAATGGTTGGTTGTTACACTTAAAAATACAAAAACCCAATGTCTTCACCCTTCTCAGTTAAATATCATTTTGTGCTGAACTCTCAGCATATTTTCTAACTGTTCTGGGAATTGTTCTGCATCAGCACATCAGATATGCTTTCCAGAACTAATCCTTCAGTTTTTATGAGTACATATTGAAAGTTCAGCCTAAAAAGAACTAAAAATAAAAGCTACACACTCTCTACCTTTCATCATCCTATTAATCAGATTAGTAACAACCACAACAAGTGTTTAAGGGGTCATCAGAGCAATATCAAAAAACACTGAGCGCACACTGTGTGCCAGACATAATTTCAGCAGTGATCAGACACACGAGAAGCGGCCAGAGAGACGTGTGACTCAGCATCAAAGACCATCTGGTGCAATTAGGCGATGGTAGTAATGTGGAGAAAAAGTATCCTAAGGCTCCCCTCTTAGTGTCAGCCATCGGTCCCCGGTCCAGCACCAGGCACAGCTTCCTGGCAGCATAACACAATGGGCACTCAGGATTACATCCATTCAGTTCCTGAGGCAGGATCTCAGCACAAGGAGGAGCGAACAGATCAGATTAATCTTTAGAACTACTTTTGACTTGATGTGATACTTTCTTCATCTTACCATGCACGGTTATATATATATATATTTGTCTGTTGATAGTTATAATTTTATTGTCAATATGCAGTCTCTAAGACTCATTTGGTCATGCCATTTCTGGATAGCCAGATAGGACAATTGTACTTCTCATATAACAAAATCAGCTAATTGACCAATAATAATAATAATTATCATGATAAAGCACTAATGGCTTTCACTATATTTTGACAACCGATTTGTTGCACTGCATATCTGCACTGAGAGGCTTACAACCTGGAAGCCAACCACTACCTCACTAAGGTCTTACAGCTGGCTTTCATGGTTCTTAGCCAAGTGGAAAATAAATGAAAAGAAGTCAGTAATAGCATTAAGATTAACAGATTATACATAAATTTTCGGACTTTCAAAATGGTTCTTTGTTATCCCACAAAAACCAAATTGACATCTGGCTCTGAGCACTAGAGGGTAGGCCAAGAATCTGAGTAGACTCCAGTGCTGGCCAAATAATAATATACAATGGTCCTTGAAAACAACTAATCCACAAAAAATAAAAAGGAAAATAAACGTGTATATACCATTTAAACCTATGACTAATAATGCCTCAGCTTGAGAAATGGCTTTATATTGTGTGTTTATATCATAAGTACAGTTGGCAGAACTGAATCTAATTATTATTTTCTTTCGAAAGTAAACTATTTTTTTTAAAAGCCATAAAACAGTAAGAAGAAAGTCCACAAAAATGTTCTGTGGTTAATTTTTTTCTCTTTTCTTTTACTTGTTTTCTTTCTCCATTTAAAAAAAGTAAGATAAGTTTTTAAAAAAGTAAAAAAGTCAGATATGTTATTGATTTCTTTAGTGGTTAATTTAATATAGACACTTCTATAGGTATTCTTGGAAATATTTCAGATCTTAAAATCTAAAGGTAAACTTTACAGTAATCTTTAAGGTACATAAATGATCTCTTTAACAAGAAAGTAACTGTGAATGGATTTTCTTTTATCCTTTCATTCTGTATCAGTGACATGGAAATATGCCTCCCTTATATGAATAATAAGTTAAAAATTAACATGACTAATGTATTATAGAAAAATCTAATTCTGACCTTCTGGGGTCTTTATTTTATATCTGATGCACTTTTATATATGAGAATAAAAACCTGTTCAGCAAGAATAAAATTGCATTTTATTTTTGTGGTAACTTTCTTCAAAGCACAAAACAACTGATATGATTAAAAGTTCCTAAACTTCTGTTCTATTAAACAACCTAAGTTTTTAAATTCATAGGTCTGGCTCTGAAACAAATTTAAGTCTAAAAGTGAATAATTATGAAACTTTATACAGTAAAACTTTTACTTCCACTGTCTCTCAGGCAATTAGCATTAATCAAATCACATTATTTACATTAAAGAAAGTATTAGTTAATAGCTCTTTATATTATGTTCTTTGATGAAAAGCATTCTTACCAGCAAGAGGAGGGCCAAGAAGAACTGGGCCACACTCCACGATGGTGACAAGCCCCACAGCGCTAGAGAACCGCTGAGCACCAACGAGGTCCATGAGAGTTTCAAAAAGGATGCTGCTTACACTGCCAAACCCAAAGCCAAAAAATGCAGCATACACTGAGAGACTTGCGTAGTCCTTGGCCAGAGGGCATAAAAGATGACACATTCCAGTGAACAAAATTGCACAGCTGAAGAAGTACTGGATTCGTGGTCGGACATATTTGGAGTTTGCAATTAATCCTATACTTGGCCTAGCAAACATATCAACAAAAGCCATTATAGACAGCAAGAAAGCTGCGGAATACTCATCTATTCCTTTGTCTTTAGCATATGGAGCTAAGAATATAACAGGGGCAAAAAATCCTAGGAACATAATGACGTTTCCAGAGAGGTAGATCAGAAATCCTCTATGCTTAAAAAGGGAGAAATCTAAATATTGATTAATTTTTTGTGCTATTGTTTTCTTCCTGTGGATTTTCCTTGAAGTCTGACCTTCCTTTTTTATACCAATCTTATTTTTAGAGCGAATTTGTGAGGGTCCAAGGGGCCTCATGAGGGCCCCGGCCACACAAGCATTCAAAAATATAGCTCCTAAAATCAAAAAGCTTCCCTTCCAGCCATATGTATTAAAAAGAAACTGATTGAAAGGGGCTAATGTACTTAAGAAAACAGGACTTCCCGCCATGGCCAATCCATTTGCCATGGGCCGTTTCTTATAGAAGTATTTGCCAATTATTGTTAAGGCTGGTTGTAGGTTGAAGGCTAAACCTAAACCTAAAGAGAACAAGACAAAAGGGGAAAAAGAAAACATGAACACATCACGTGACAGAAATTACTCTCCAAATTGTACAGTTAAGGGCACAACAAGATAGAAATAAACATGCAACTGTATGCAGTAATTTTTGAGAATTATAAATACAAATAATTGTAAGAAGATAAAATGTTTTTCGCAACTCTACACTTCATATAACTATTTCATATTCAAGTTAAACACAAAAATAAAGCCAAGATTTCTGAAAACAATCACAGCACAGTTTGCAATGACAAATCTGTTGGTTCTTAATTAAAATCATTTAATTCCATAAATAATCTCTTCCATATATATTTATGTGCATAGATTAATTTTTTCCTTATAAAGAAGTCAAATTTTAAAATGAGAAAATTATTTTCAGGGTTAAAAAATTGAAAAGAGCAATTTGTCATACTCTTACATCTCTTCAAAGATATTTCTTTTAAATGGCATGCAAATAAGAATAGATTTCTGCAATTATATTTCAGCTTTTGCATCACTCATATATCATATTTAATGATATAGATGCACGTATGTACTAACTAAAAAGAATTATTTTGCTTGAAATATACTTTTATCTCAGGTATTAAAGCTGACTATTTGCATGAGCCAATCTTCCCAACATGTAGGAAATTCCTCAGTAAGGTTGAGTATTGCTTTTGAGAAATCAATTATCTCATATGCCAGGAATTTAGCTCATTGATTCCACTCCTGCCTTACAAGCAAAAGATCCCAAGTTTGATCCCCGGTACAGAAAGAGTGAAAGAAAGACAGAGAGAGACATGGTTGGAGATCTTGTTGTTCATCAAGGCACTAGTGATAGTAGTGATGTAAAGTCCTTTTTTTCCCCCAATTTTTATTTATTTATTTTAGGTTTTTTTGAGACAAGGTCTGGCTTTGTAGTTCAGGCTAGTCCTGAACTCAGCCTCGAACTCACGATCCTCCTGCCTTTGCCTCCTGAATGCTGGAATTACAGGCATGAGCCAACACACTTGGTACTGTGGTGTGTAGTACTGATTGCTAGTGGGTGTGAGTCACCACACCTGGCTTTGTGGTACGTGGTTACCGGGGAGATCAGATTTGGGTCCTTGCACTTGCAAGGCTGGAACTGGAACCACTGCACTAAGTCCCCAGCTCCTTCTTTAAAAGACATAAAATTGCTTAATAAAAATACCTTTCATTTCTGTATTTATGAATTATTCTATATAAGATAAAGCACTAGAGAAGTAAGATTTGTGTACTAATTTACCTAAATTGAAACGGAACTACAAAATAGTTAAGTATTCAAGTTCAAAGACATATTCATCTACCTACAAATACTTGCTCCAATCCTGTAATATCAATATTTTGCATTAATAGAAGAGTATATAAAAACTGACAGAGGGCCAAAACTAATAGACAGCACGATCTCTAATGCTACTTTCCCATACCTATGAGAAACACAGGGTAGGTGTAACTGGATACAACTTATAAATAATGAAACTGAGAAGCCTTAGGTCAAGTAGCTTGTAAGCAGAAGAATCTACACTAAAATTCAGGTAACATGTTTCAAAGTTTCTCAAGGTATATCATCTTCCTAACTCCCAGGAAGTTCTGTAGCTTTAGCTTTTAGATGTTCACCTATTTTCATTAGGACATAGCTGACATTTATATCTCATTCCAGCTTGGTAAAATGAACATAAAACTTGAAATCAATAGATTTGAAACCTCCCAGCTACTTGCCTATTCTATAAGACTTGGAAAAACACTTAAGATTTTCTGAAGTCCAATTCACTCAACAATATAAAAAAGGTCTTGTCAAAATCAAATAAGTTTTGGAACTGATGTTATAAAAATGACTCTGATTACTATAATTTTCTAATATTTACGTATAAAGAATAAAGCTGGGTACTGTATAAACTACTATATAATCATTTTGTATATTTATCATTACCAACTCCCTAAAAAAAGAACTATAGGCAAGGAGACAGAAGCATATGAAGATTAATTTCACATGATCACACAGGGAGTATATGCTCAATAAAGTTTAAAAGCTAGATATGTTTAAAAGCTAAATAATCACTTCAAGTAAATCTCTTGTGATCATGTATAGCAGGTGACTCCAGAAGCATAAAAGACTTCAAGACTCAAAGGAGTTTCAGTCAGAGTAACAATAAGGGTATTGTAACTGCTGATAGAGGAATATCACAAATCATCTTCTATTTTACATGTCTGTGTATAAGTCCATCCAGACTTCAATATAGTCACTATGGTAGATGACAATGTTTAGATGCAAGTAAGTTTTTCATTTAGTGTATTCAAAAAGTTACACAGGAAAAAGTCAAGAGAAACATGGATAAGCTGTAAAAAGAAAGATTTTAACATCTCTATTACTGTGTCCTTTAATATACCTATTTTTCCTCATAAAATAGTACATGAATGTAAAATTAGGCTGGTCTCAAATCACTATAAGAGCAAAATATTTACTTTTTATCTGTAAACATAAAGGAAACATTGTGATTATATTAATTTTTCATAAAACTTTGCAGATTTTTAAAAGTGCAATTTATCTTTTGGCAAAAAAATAGTGCTTTCCAATTGTACAATTTCAGGTCAGATGAGTCAATAGATATTGTATATGAGACACAAGGATAACGAATTGGCAGTATGTTATTTTAAATGTTTGAGCTAGTGGCAAAGTGCCTCGCCCAGGTTTTAAATAAGATCACTGAGTAAGGAATAGGGCTGGAGAGTGCCACCATCAATCAGAACATAGGCAACAATATTCTATCACTTCAGGCAAATCCAAAATATAACCACTCCACACCTTTTCTAACATGGCACCAGTGAAAATGCAGATGTCCTGAAAGGAGTAAGGAACCAAAAATAGGTTTTAAAAAAGGAACTTATTTACTTATATCGGAAAGTCTGTGTCTGCAATACCATCTTAGATGGCTAAAGAGTAAAAAATGAGGAAATAACAACAAATCAAAGCTGTTTTCTTTTTAATATTTATATAGCAATACACAACATAGTAAGATTTTTCATTTCTTGAAGCGAGATATTTGGTGGTTCCATAGCTGATATTTAAATGCACTGGATAATCATGCTTTAAAATAGCTTCTTTTAAAAGTAAATTCAAAAACAGGAACTTTTTGTTGCTCATCCTTTTCATAGAGCTGTGTAAAAAATAGAAGTGTCTAAAAGAAACTTCAAACAAAACTTGGCTCACCTCCAATGAAGCCCACGGTGATGTACAGCTGCACCACACTGTTGCTGAAAGAGGCCAAGATCATCCCCACACAGCACAGTAAGCCACCAACTATCACCACTGGTCGGCTGCCATACTTATTCACCAAAATACTGCTGATGGGCCCTGTGAAGAAAAATGCATTCATTTATTACCTTAACATGTATGGCTGGTGAAAGCTGTCTATGTTAATTATTTGGGGGAATATTGTTCAGATGGAGAATAATAACTTTGCTCAATACTTCATAAACAATCAGTTTGATGGTTTTTTTAAGGATGAGGTCTCACTATGTTTTGTATGCTGGCCTTGAGTTCCTGAGCCTAGGCAATCTCCTGCTTCAGCTTCTAGAGTAGATGGGATTTTAGGCATTTGTCACTAATTACAATTGACAGGCAATTTTTTTTAAATTTTACTTTATTAGCACATGTGTATAATACATAATATCCACATTCTTAATTTTAAAAATATATAAGTACTGGATAAGAAGGTGCATACAATGACAAATTATAAGTACTTAAACTAGAGATCCTTATGACGCTAGCCATTTAAATCCTGGTGGAAAATTTTTAATAGAGCATAGTTAAAACATCCAAAATATCTTATGTAACAAACTAGAGATTTCTCTAACCACCTGTATGTAATAATTGTGTAAAATTTAATTTTTAGCATACTGTGTATGTCACACACATGCCATTAATCAGTGTTTAACTTATATGGTGTCTTCATTTTTGATTTTTCAAAATCCCATTTCACTCATTTGAAGACACCAACTGTTTTCACATCGTATTATTTTAGCTATTATTAAACAGCTAACATGTTTTGCCTGAGATGCTTAATACTTGGAGGCTTCTCTCGATATGTCTCTGTTGGACTCATAGGTAGTAATGCAGCTATTTTGGCCTAAACTTATTTGAATTTATTTCCTGGGACTTATGTCTACTGTACTCAGTCACCTACACTTCATTCATTTTAAGGAATATTTGAAGAAGGAACAGAAAAATTAATCTTTATTTCTGCCCAAGAAATCTGTTGACACATTCTGTTAAGGTGAAAAATAACTCATTAAAACTTATAGGACACGTTTAGATGAAGCAGCCAGAGAAAATGGTGGTCTGTTATGGTACATCACCTCACTAGCAGAGAGAACAATCTTGTGTGGGAAGCATGAACAATGAGAACAGGGTTACATAGTGAATGGGAAGAAGTTTTAGAAATGTGTTTTATAATTTATTTCATGTATATTTTCTAACAGGTATATATGCATGTGGTATAGTATAAAATATTCAACAAAGACTAAAATCATTAACATCTATATTTAAATCTACAAAACCTTCTAGAACTTACAAAGTAAAATTGTAAATATTAAAACAGTACATCTTTAATAAATATTGTTTTTCTTTTTTGTCCAGATGGATCACAAAATAAAAATGCAACTTACTGTCTGATGTCATCTTACATCCAGTGGAAGTCTGATTTTATGAGACCTGTCAATGTAGAAATGGCTAGCTTTGACATTTTCTTTTAAGTAAAAACTGTATTTCAACTAAATCCAGAGATAGTGCTTTAAGGAGCAAGATATTACAAAGGTAAGATGTCTCACTCTAAACTTAGCCTATGAAAAAGCTTCTTTTAAGTCAATACTATACCTTAAAAATCTACTGGTACATATCGCATCTTTTCTCTGGTATGAGAAAATGAAGATGTAAATGAGTCCTAGCATTGTATGTTATATATTGTGAAATAGAAAATGCTCAAAGTAAAATAGGGTGAAGGGGGAAAAATAGTTAGATTATAACAAAAAAGTAAAGAAACAAATTTTATGTATATGGGGGGGTGGCAAGGTGGGTAGGGCTATGGGAAAAAATGAGAACTAAGTTGTGTATTATACTGGTACAGATCCCCATTATGGAGTGCAATCATGATGTGTATATTTAATGTACCAATAAAGATTTAAAAAAAATCTACTAAGTGGTTATATCACTCTTGAGAATTTCTGTGTGGATATAATTTTGAACATTTTAAGATTAATTTACTGATAAACCCATACACTTCCATGAGGATATACTTGCTATGGCTTGTATCTAGATGTATCTCATTCAGTCATAGGTGGGGAGTTTTGACAGTGGCTGGGTGAGAGTGTGTGAATATAGACTGTGATACTGGGATGAAGGCTGAGTGCTAGGATTAAGGGTATCACACGTTGGATACGGGTGGCCCCAATAAATAGGTCGTAGGTTCGATAGAATACAAAAGGACAGAAAGAAAGCAGACTTGCTCCTGCTTGCTGCTATTGCCTTCTGGCTGCTATGCCATGAACTGTTTCTCCTGTGATGCCCTCTGCCATGCCACCCTGCCTTGGAGCCAATTGATTATGGACTGAAACCTCTGCAAACTGTAGAGTAGAATAAGCCTTTCCAATTTTAACTTGTGGGTACCAGTTATTTTGTCTCAGAAATAAGAAAAGTAGCCAAGACAATACTTTTGTGGTTTAAATGCAATTCTGAAATTAAACAATATTGCCTAATACTGGTCAATAATTACAAAAATCTTTCAAAAACACATTGGCAATAGCAGTCTTATTTTTAAAAAATGGTATATAATTTAAATACACAACAGTAGTGTTAAGAGTTGATGAAATAATTAAGTGCTTATAACATACCTTGATGATTTCAATCACTTTATCTCTTCCCATGTAATCCCCTCCAAAAGTATGCCTTATTGGTTGTTACTATCTATTCTTTATTTACTCATTTATATTTTAGGATTCTCATGTAAGAAAAACTATGCAATATTTAACTCTTTCATAACACCTAATTATAGAAAGAAATACAAATTAAAACTAAAAATTAAAAATTTAATTTTAAAATTTAATTTTAAAATTTAATTTAAAAATTAAAAATTATACAAAATTTTGTTTTTACATTTTGCTGTTGTTTTGTTGTTGTTGTTTTGAGATTCTGGGGGGATTAAAATCTGGTCCTTGTGCTTCCAAGGTAGGTGATTATCACTTGGGCTAAATCTCTGGCCCCAAAACTTTGTTTTTATAATAGCAGATAAAATATAACAGAGATATTGCCACAAAATAGACTTAAGCGTTGATAGAGAAAACACGTACAAGATACGTGAAAAAATAGTTTGCCCCTAAAAGGGTTAGCTTTCTTGAAAAGATGATTAGAAGACAAAATTATACACATATCCTATACAAAATATATATGCACAAAGAAAATGATTATCTTCACAAAAAACATACAGTGAAATTCAAGTAGCTCTTGTGAGAAAGGAAGGGTTAAGAACAAATTCATTGGCTTTGATTAATTATTAAACTTAGGTGTGGACAATACATACCTTTCTATCCTTTTTCCTTTTCTCAAAATTATTTAAATGACTCATTGTTCAATTTAACTGAAATTCATTCAATATAGAATTTCATCAGCTCCTAGTACTAAGTGAGTGGATAACACCAAACAAAGAACAGTGAATAAAATGCAACTAAAACCCTTAATGCATTGTGGTCTAGAGAAGGAGATAATACATGCCATTGTAAAAACTATGATGATATTAAGATAAATATTAGACTCAAAGTAGATTGAAAGGTATTTCTCAATTACTAGGACAATGATTTTTTTCTCGGTATTAGTTATATTATGTACTCCACTTTATATGTGGTGGCTGTGTAACAAATGAATAAGCTACTGAAGTCTTATATTCTAAAAATGTGTTTGTCTAACTTGTATGAATTTTTAAATTTGAACTAAGGCTATGAATGAAGGCTTCCATTTTCATTATTATGATTAATGAAGGATAGTTACTAAAAATGTATAAATAAAGTTTTTTGAATAGATTTTTTTAATAAACTTTATAGGATTATTAGGGTGCAATGAGAGTTCTAATTAGAACAAGTATTTTATAGTTAAATGATGACATGTAAGGATGTATATATATATATATATATATATATATATAAAATTTAGCATCTTTTCTTAGCAGAACAAGGTACAAGAGATTTAGGAATAAACAAAGTTTCTTGTCTATTACGTTAAATGCTTATATCATAAAATATTTGTTTTAATACTTGGAAATAAAACTTGAAATTATGATATATAATAAAAGATAACTTTCAAATGATGTCTAAATACTTTATATTAGCTTGAGAAAGTTTTTATATTAAATGCAAATCACACCAACATTCAACATTTCAACCCAATGAAAGTTTGGTGGTTTGTGTTTTGTTTTTTTTTTTTCTGCACATTCTTGAGAATATTTTTTTGCATGTTATCCGGTGAAACCTTCAGTTCATAATCCTTTCACCTGAGCCTTCCAAATATCTAGCAGTACATGTGTGGGATTTTACAGCTGGTTGGATTACAGACTACAATTTTTCATATATTACTGAGATAGCTGAAAACAGTAAAATAATAAATTCTTGTTGGTGTCATTCTTGTTCATCATGCACTAGTCTCACAGGTGTCTCCTTTTGACCCTTCTAAAACATTAATTATACTCTGAGCTTATTTATTTACTTCACTTAATCATTTGTGAAGATTTAACTCAGAATAGTTTTCAAGTAATTGTGACGCCAAGTTACATTATTAATGGAAAATCTCTACCTGAAGCAGTATCTGACCTCATATCTAAACAGAGCAAAGATTAGTGCTTATCAAAGTCAGATTGATCTTCTTGGTAAGTATATAAACAATTCTTAGTTTTACAAACATTCACAAAAATATCAGACTGTATCTAAGTCAGACATGATGTATCCACTAATTCTTTGGATCCACCATCCTAATCTGTCTCAGAATTTCAATGTCAAGAGAGCCACTTCCATGGAACTACAAAGGAAGGCATCTTCAGAAAAATATTGTGAGGCCACAGCAGTAGCAGCAATCCATCAGCTAAGTCTTTGTCTTTTCTGAAAAATGACCCATAATCTTTTATGGTCAGAGCCCTTCAGCCCTCATCAAAAAAACACTTACTCTGCCAGGGTTGCTTTCATGGGTTCTTGTAAGCTTCGTGGAATATTTTCCCATTCTTAGAACTATTGCTGCACTTATTTTCGGTAATTCCAAAGAAATTATTTTCTATTTATTTACTAAGTCTTATGTTTGCACTCTGCTTTAAGCTCTTTGAAGGTATGTGCCATAAAGAATTATTAATTATCAATATCTGTTGGCTATTACACTATACAATGTTCTCACAATCATATGTTCATTATGGTTACATATAAGCCCATATGGTTGTGTGATTACAAAAGTGTGCTTTTAGCCATTGTACAGAAAATATAGAGTACAACAGGATTAAGGCTGCTGTTCACAGAAAGGCCTACTTCTAAGTCTGGCTCTTGGCTGGCACTAAGGAATTTGAATTTCAGGAGTGTTCTCACTATGTACTAACTCATCAGAGAAGCTAACTGGGCCCAGATGTGTGTACAAAGTGCTTCGTGGAGATGAGCATGTAACGTGGTTGATGATTAGGTCTTTTAAATGTGTGATGCTCCTGTGAATCTGAAACCTTGCCTGGCGGGAAACTTTCAGCACTACATCTCTAATTGGCTTTGTGGTGGACAACACTTCACACATGTTATCACTACTGGTTGATGAAGAAATCGAGCCCATTTACTGTGACTCCCCTGAGAGAGGACTCTGAGAACTTTGTACTGAATCTGCACTGGACTTTCTCTTTGCTAACTTTATTTGGGGATCCTTCTTTGTAATAAATCACACCTGTGAGAAAGACCTACCCTTAGAGGTTAGCTGCACCCTATGAATCTTTTCAGCAAAGCACTGAAGTTGAAAACTGTCTTAGGGATTGTGAACACAACTACTATATTATGTGTCCTCTATAGCTAAGTTGAGAGTTTTGCATACAATGACATACAGATGATTTTTGGCACATATGTTAAAAATGACCTACATATCTCTGCAA
>PVIR01016446.1:0-36585 GCA_004026965.1 Petromus typicus | reverse complement strand
GATGGGGTGAAAATGTTTAGGAGATGAAGGCCAAGATTTTGGGAGGCATTTGCAGTAGATCCTAACTATACAAACCCAACATGGCGTTTTTAGACAGAGGAACTAAAACCATTAACTGCCCAAGGCAAGTGGCTCTGTGGAACCAGCTGACCACTCCCTGCGAGGACAAGCCTCCCACTCCTTTTTCTCAGCATCCTTCAGAGACAGGTTTAGAGTGCCTATTTTGCCTGGCAAAGTTTGTCATTAACTGGGCAAAATAGGCCACAGCATTGACCCTGAGTTTTTTTTTTTTTTTTTTTAGGTTTTTTTGTTTTGTTTTGTTTTTTGTTTTTTGTTTTTTGGTTTTTTTTTTGAGACAGGGTCTCGCTTTGTGGTTCAGGCTGGCCCTGAGCTCAGCCTCAAACTCACATCACAATCCTCCTGCCTCTGCCTCCCGAGTGCTGGGATTACAGGCGTGAGCCACCACGCCCGGCCATTGACCCTGAGTTTTGCCTCAAACTCGTCTTAGAGATCTACAAAGTGTTTTCCTCATTCCTGGAGATCACAAATGAGGAGCTCAGCAGCCAAAATCATTCCAGCCATGCTGTGTGTTTTGTGGCTGGTGGCCTGTGGTCCACTTCTGGCTGGTAAAAACGGGTCTTTCTGTCTAAAGGGTGAAGACCAGTCATCTCTCTGTAGCTGTGGCTTCCAAAACTGGATGGAAACTATTCGGGGAAAAATTGCATCTGTCCTGAACATGTTCAGACATTTCCTCATCATGATTCCCTAATGACCCATGAGTATTTAGGTAACACTACTGTTAGGCAGTGGGAGTCATGTGGAGAGGACTCAGTGTGCATGTGAGGATGTGCACCAGTTACATGCAAACACATTTCATGGAAGAAACTAGCACACTCTTGGGCTTTGGTATCCTTGGAGAGTTCCTATGCCAATCCCCTGTGGGGACAAGGTACTTAGTTCTTGACTGAGTGGTTGCTTTCTAAACCCCTTTAGTCCTACTGGGGATTGAGGCCAGTCTTCACCCTGAGCCACATCTCCAACCTTTTCTATTTTTTATTTTGAGGTAGAGTCTCACTAAGTTGCCCAGGTTAGGCTCCAAACATGATCTTCCTGCCTCAGCCTCCCAGAGTGCTGGCATTATGGGAATGTGCCATCATATCAGGCTGCATGGTTGCTTTTGAATGCCCAGGTATTCTCTCTTGGTGAAAAATTTGTGACTCAAATTATTTGGCAGGAGAATCTGGAGCTGTGGTCCAGTGGAAAGCAGCAGAGTCGACATCTTTGGGAAGCTCTTTTGTCTGTGTATCATCCTCTCCTCTTGCTCATGGTCCTGCCCCCAAGACAGGCTAATGGCTGCTGTCCAGACAAGGACCCACCAGTCCCACAAGTGCTGCCTCTGCCTCTGGCCTTCATGCTGCACTGGATAGTCTTCTTCCTCGTGGGGTGGGGGAGGTGGATGCTTCACTCAGCTTTCGCTTCTCACTCACTTGTCATCCGCAGGACCAGTTCTGTCTGGAGAGTCTCACAGTGAGCAGGATCCATGCTGAGGGCCCAGGCAGTGAGGTCTGGACAGTCAGTGGCCTAGTGTGATTGAAAACTTCAGAACGGAGGCTACAGACCATGGCCCAAAGGTCACATGAAAGCAGAGGCTGCTGGCCATACTTGTTCATGTGAAGCTTGCTCTGCACACTTTGATGAATGTTTGACTTCAAGATACTCTGCGCCATAGTCCAGGCACTGAGCACATAAGCTGAAATCTAGTTCCAGCCAGGTTGGTTCTCATTTTCCTCTAGTGGTCTCAGTGTGGCTTGGGCCACTTGGGTCAGCCCTGATATGGCATCAGCACTTCTTAGAAATGTAGCAGCTAAAATAACTTTGGGAATCAGTGAGCAATGTCTTTGAGCCTGCCTTCAAGGCCATGCTCTCCTCAGGCAGAATGTATTTTCCTCTGTGAGAAAGAGAAGATGGACTAGAATCCCCACCAAACAGCCAGCACTTGGTTGCAAACAATGAAAAATCCAACTAGCAGAGGTTTGAAGAAAGTCAGATTTGCTTGTCCCACCTGCAGGGTGACCGAAACCTGGAGGTCTGGGGCTGGGTCCAAGGATCCGGGTGCCAAAACGTCAGGACAGAGGCAGGGGCGAGGAGGGCCCTGAGGCTGGCATCTCTCTTGTGGGTACAAGGTTGGCGACCAGAGAGCTCTTCACTTCTACCTGCTGTGCTGTGGCCTTGTACCTGTTGCTGAGAGGCCTGACGGGAATCCTGTGGGAAGGCACCATCCCCTGGTGTGAGGTCTAGGATGGCTCATTAGTCTGTACCCCTGTGAGTGCCTCCGTCAGTTGTTGCTTCCAAGATAATCCCTGCTTAGCCCTTGGTCAAACACCCAGAGGCACCCAGAGCGAGCTCTTGAACCTACAGGGCTCACTTTCTTCTCAAACACAGCTATTGGGAAGAAGCAGGATGTAGTAGCTACATGGGCCCAGAATCCCCAACACTCAAGAGCTGGTTATGGGAAAGATGGTGGGACAGCACCACACCCCTCATTTCCCTACTGCTTTTATTTGCTTTGCTTTTATAACTAATTTTCTTCCTTTGCACCTTTCTGGAACTCTTCGGTCAAAGTTAGGCAGAGTTATGGCTTATCACTGCACCCCAGCATCCTCCTTACCTGGAGGATGATGGAGAAGCCCAGAGCATGTCCACAAGGGTCAAGTCTCAGGCCCAGAAGCCAGTGAGAAAGACATGCACCTTGGGTTTCTTTAACATAATATATTACCTTATGAGGCTCCCACTGCAGGGGGAAATCATCCCCTGCCCTTCCCAGTGCAGAAAGACCTGTCAGAGGTGAGTCCTGGCCTGGCCCCTCTCCCTCGGGGCTGTGAGACTCCTCCTGGTCTTTGGTCATCAGACCCTGCTGTTTGTTGCCATTGTCTCGTCCTCGTACCACCTCAGTTCTGCTTAAGCCTGGTTTGTCTGGACTGTAGCTGCCCATCTAGAACTCCGAGTCCCTCCTAGCATGAGCCTGACTATCGCCTTGGGCACTGCCTGTGCTTGGGAACACTCAGGTATTCACTCTGATTGTCCCTTCAAGGGACTAAAATTGAGTCCCCAACTACTTTTACTGCACACCAGCGAGGATGGGGTACCCTTTGGGACATGGGCCTTTCTGAGGACCCTAGAGGCCCCTGCACACCCGCTGTTCCACTGTTGAAACTGGGTGGGGAGGTGAAAGGTTTGTCTGGCAGGCCATGTGTTCCCAGGCAACCCAGAGCCTATGGTTTGCACTCCAAAGGCAAGATGCAGAGGTCTGTTTCCTTTGCTTTCAGCTCAGCTCCCCCAGCTGGTGCAGGGAACAGGGACGGAGTCTGTTACGTATCCTACAGGGTGACCACGCAGAGATGTAAGACAACATCTCAAGACAGCCTGCCATGTCATTTAACGGGAAGAAAGGACAGTGAAGACAGAGTTTTACCTTTTAATATAATTCAGATTAAATTTTAGAATGGCATTTTAAAAATTGTGTCTTCTTCCTAGCAGAAAATTCCAAGATTTATTTGTAAAAATTATAATCACGCATCGGCCCTCTTGAGTACTTTTTGGAAATGATCGAAAGATAAGAAACTTGATTACATGGTTTTGCTTACTTCTTGGGGACTTTAATAATTGTGTGCCAGCCTATCAAGGCATTTTTGAGGCTTGGTAAGGACGTAAACACTGTATTTCTGAAACCACTGTATTTTACACTTTCACTTCTTGCATACACAAGTTTGGTGACAAGAAACCATCTGAAACAGTGCAGAATCAAGGTTCTTAGAAAGAGTCCAGAACCTGTAATTCTGCGGCGCATCTGCCATCTTGCTCCGGGGAGTGTCCTCAGTCTGTGCTCCTGACAAACCATGGCTGCTTCTTCAGGGACTGCTCCATAACTGCCCCCGGCTTTCCCTGATGGTCCTTCTATGTCCTGCAGCACGGAGAGTGGTTCTCCTGCATTCTGTGCCCTGTTGTGACCTCCCTCACTGGATGACAGAGACTTGGTCACCTGCGTGCCTCCTCCTCTGCATCGCTAAGCTGTCAGCCTGTGGACTCTTCAGATCTCCTTTAACGTTACCTGTTTACCTGTGGTGAACGCTGTTACCCAGCATGCTCTGGCAGAGCCTTTGGGTGCTGGGTATCTGGACCTGAACTATTTCACATAGGGATAACTGTAATGACACAGGTGATTACAGCCATGAAATTTGCCCCTGAGCAATGGTCTGTGTCATTCCTGGGGCCACGCCTTATTGACTTCTCTATTCCTAGGAAGAGTGTTGTGCCAGACACACAGGCTTAGGGGTTGGGTGGTGTGTTCCCAGAATCCATATGCTGGTGTCTTCACGCCCCAAATCTCAAATGTGACATTATTTGGAGACTGGGTCTATACAAAGGACATAAAGTTAAAAGTAGACCTGTGGGGTGGATCCCAATTCAGCATGACTGATGTCCTTAGGAACATGGAGAACGTGGAAAGAATATGCAGAGAAAGAACACCATGAAGACAGAGGTGCCAAAGACTGCCAGCATCCACCAGAAGCCGGGAGAGACACAGGAGCAGATCCTGCCCGGAAGGATGAAGGAAGTAACCCTCTGGCACCTTCATCTTTGTCTTCCCCATCTAGAACTACTGAACAGTACATTCGGTTGAAAAGCCACTTGGCTGCAGTAGCCCTAGCTAACTAACACACATTGTATATTCTGAGTAAACACTAGTCAGGGGAATAGAGGAAGGAAGAAATGAATTCTTCCAGTAGCGGTGATCTGCTGAATAGCATCTCATACCACTTAGGGCCAACCTGTTCTCATTCAGCGATCTGGACACTAGGACAGCAGGGCCTCCACACAGTGGGTTGTGTTATATGATAAGGTTATGAAATCACTCATATCTTAGAGGCCTACTGACCACAAGTCCTATGTCTCGGGCATATTGAATAGGTGTTTGAGAAGTTGTACTTCTTAGCAGACTCTTAGATTTTTTTAAAAACTAGGAGGAACAAATAAGAAATTCTCACAGTCTGTGATGGGTTATCAGAAAGTTCATTCAGGGTGTGCACTTGCAGGCTTGAGCTATTTCTCAAGATACTACACATCCCCTGACTCCAGCAGCCCAGTTTGTTCTCAGCCTCTGGTTGCCGGAGTGGCTCTTGTCTGGCGGATGGAAGTGGGTGCAGCTCTCACTGACACAGCTGAGGACCAAAATGGACTCAGACCCAGCTCTCCACTCTGGGTGGTGTGGTTTGGCTGGTGTGGACACACCACCCTTCCTGCTTGCACTCAGATCTGAATCATATCAGTCACCGAAGCAATAGTTGCTTCTGTCTGCAGCTCTCATCAAGTCATGCCACATGCAGGTATCCATGTCCACGTTTGATGTTTGAGAGGTTGGGGTGGAGTTGTGCCCCTTCAAAAGATGCTGAGTTTGGTTCTCTTTAATACTTGTGAATGTGATCTTGTCTGGAAATGGGTCTTTATGGATCATCAGATGAAGAGAAAGTCATGGGAGTGGATCTTACCTCAAGAGCACAAATGTCCTTATTAAAAAGAAAATATGGGGCTGGGGATATAGCTCAGTGGTTCGTCTTTCAAGTGCAAGGACCGGGGTTCATCCCCGGTAACCACATAACAATACTGGGTGTGGAGACTTACCCTAGCAGCAATCAGTACCACAGACCACAGTGCCGGGCGTGGTGGCTCACGCCTGTAATCCCAGCACTCGGGAGGTAGAGGCAGGAGGATTGCTGTGATGTGAGTTTGTGGCTGAGCTCAGGGCCAGCCTGAACCACAAAGCAAGACCCTGTCTCAAAAAACCTTAAAAAAAAGAAAATTTGGACAAAGGAATGCCTGGACACAAGTGAGTGCAGGGAGGACAGCAGGCAAAGAAAGAAGCAGAGGTCAGAAGGTTCCTCTACCAGCCATGGGGCACCCAAGATCCCCAGCACCCACCAAGAAGGACGTGGGGGTTGGGACAGATGCTCCCTTAAGGCCTCAAAAGGAACAGATCTGCTGAGACCTCATCTTGGATTTTTGGCCTGTAGACTGCAGGCTTGTGTGTGACGAATTTCTATCATGTAAGCCACCCAGTCTGCTATGTTTGCCTACGGCACCCACAGCGAGTGGGCCGGAGAGATGACCTGAGAATTTCGTGGCTGCAACAGTGACTCACTGGGAGACGGAAGGAAGCCCTGTCAGGCTTTCTATGCATAGGGCTGCAGTTCTGGGATGAGGACACTTGCATCTGCCTGTGAGAGCCACCACCGTCACATGTCTTGAGGTCACCCTGTGAAGCAGTCATTCCTCACTACCCATGGGGATGGCTTCCAGGCCCCTCTGTAGATGCCAGAGCCTGTGGATGCCCATGTCCTCTGTGTAGACTGGGGTGCATGAACACATAATAGATCATAATATGTGCACATCCCCCAGTGTGACACAGATCATGGGGTGCACGGACACATAACGTGTGCGCGTCCTCCGGTGTGACGCAGATCATGGGGTGCATGGACACATAACGTGTGCGCATCCCCCAGTGTGAGGCAGATCATCCCTAGGACTTGTAGTGTCTAGCACAGTGTAAGTGCTATATAGATAGTTACAGTATATTATTTAGGAATAAGGACAAGGTACAAGTCTGTATATGTTCAGTACAGATGTAATGTATTTATGTATGCACGGATGCATGTATTTATTTTGAGGGACTGAACTCCCAACCTGTGCTTGCGAGGCAGGTGGCGGTGCCCCTGAACTAAATCCCCAGCCCCTAGATGCAATTAAAAAACCTGTGTTTTCAGTCTGCAGATGTGGAACCTGCTATGTGGAGGGCTAGATGTACTTCTTTTTAACAGTGATCTTTTATGATCCCTTCCCCCCTCCCTGTTGCCTGGGCATGTCCCTCGTTCTCTCTGGCAAGCAGACTGCCTGCTCTTTATGATGAGGAGAAGCGTTGCCGTCTCACGGAGGAGGGACTCCAGGAACAACCCCATGTTATGTGAGGCTAAGCATGCTACGTGGGCTTCCGGCGTGGAGCAGGGAATGGCCAGCGGCCTGAGCAATGCCTTGGACCTGCCAGCCCACACTAATGTGCAGGAAGGAACATTCTCTTCCAGGGAGGGTGGAGGCTCCTCCTGACCTGGACAGGCAAGAGACTTTGAAAGCCTGGAGGGCTGAAGATGCTCCAAGCAAATCCGAGGCTGCTGTGTTGGGTTCCCTGGTGGCCTGAGCAGGCTTCTCATGCTGGTGAATGGTGGGAGGAAGGTTGGGGATATAGACAGAGATGACTTCAGGTAGACAATCAGGACCTATCTCAGTCTTTTGGGCCTGGGCATTGAGAAGCCTTCAATATGTTTGAGCCTAAACATGGCATCACAGAACCGCCTTTAAGGATGATCTGTAGGGTTGTAGGGTCCTCAGAGCCAAGAGACAGGAGAGAGAAAATAGAAATACATAAAGAAGGACCCAGAACATCCTGGGGCGAGCTCTGTCAGCGCCCATCCTCTTCCAGTAAGTGATGTTATTTTGAAACCATCTCCTAGCTTCTTAATGAGTAGAGGCAGAATTCCATGCACACTGTTGACGGCGTTGTTTATTTATACTTGTTTAATGGCAAACTGCACAAAAGGACATTTTCTAAAACCCCAAACTTCCCTTTCTACTCATCAATAATAACTTTCTCTAGGAAATAGGATGCTATTTTCTCAAGTCTCTCTGACCAAGCAGAAGAGCACACTGAGGAGAATGTGTTCTCTTTGGCAAAGGGAAATTTTATTCCCATATGGAAAGACATAAATTTGGCAAGAGTTTGTTCCTTCCTGAGATTTCTGTAGTCCACGGTTAACAATCTCCTCAAGTGAATTTCAAATCCTCTTTCCAATGAGCTGCAAAAGTACTTAAAGTGCTTGTTTGTTCTGGTCCTGAAATCAGATTGACTCTGTAAACTCCCCAAGTGTCCCAAACCACGAGAAGTCCAAGGTGAGATGACAGGTTTAGAAGTTGCCATAAATGCTGGCAACTGGACATGATGATAAATCTGAGCCATTTCACATGGTCATCTGGGTCAGTAATAAAAGACACAAACTTAAAATATGTCTCCTCTTGCCTTTCCTGGCTATAAAGATCAATAAATTTTATAAAATTTTAAGATAAAAGGAGAGACATTTTGGATTTTATGTGAATGATTTGCACTGTGACAGTAACCATGTCCCGGCCCTCAGAACAGAGATGATTTACTGCTGGCGGCTTCTCGGCATATCGTGCACATATTTGAGGGTAATATTTTAAAGTCACCCAGCACGTGGTCTCTGATAAGATGCCTAATTGAGGTACTTGCTATTGTTTTAGAAGAAACAAGATGTGCACACTGTGCAGCTGTGACCTGGGCATGTTGATCTGCCCTTCAGGAGTTATCAGGGACAGAAATCTGACAGGAGTGATAAAGTGTCCCTGTGACAAGTAGGCCCTGGGCCTGCATGCAGCGGAATTTGGTGCTCTCCCAAGGCCTTCTCCAGGGGTGCACCAGCATGCCTGGCTGGCTGGGGGAGGGAAGGGCGCCCTCCTGGAAACAGGGCACTGTATGCCAGGACTGTCGCTGGTGCCTGTGGCTCCCTCTGCCCCGTCCAGCCAAGCCTGCAGCCTTCCTGACCAGAGTTCCACCAGAGAAGGGCAGGAGGGAGATGATCTGCCATCGCAGAGCGATCCTGACTGTGGCTGAGCACCAGGTCCTTTTGCACAAGGGTGACACTGTGCTTTCAAGAAGCAGGAAGATCATCTGTTGACTGCTCGGTTGTCAGGAGCAATGCAAACGCTTACACTGTGTGTGCGTGTAAAACAAACAACCTCCTCTTTGGAGGAGTTGAGAGACTGGGGAGTCACATGTGGTCATGCATGAGCTGCTCTGTCTTGTGTCACTGCTCCTCATATTTTGTTACCAGAACTAATCACTATGGCCCTGACTTAATTTAAGGAAGGTGGAAATGCTGGGAAGCCGCCTGGAATATCTGGTGATCAAACGGCGCTCTCGGTGATCATTTCTGCTTTGCTTTCCTATCGAGTTCAAGACACAGGAAATTCCACCAGTGGAAACCAGGGATCTGGGGAAAAGTATCCGCAGCTGGCTACAGCAGAGAAAGGTTGTCACAGAGGTGCTGGTTTCATGGCCCAGGAGAGAGATCAGGGGACTCCAGTAAGGCTGATTCCTTCCTCCTCCTCCTCTTTGTCCACTTTCTCCTTTTTTTGATCAGCTCACAGTACAGAGTAAAATCTTACTTTGCTTGCAATAGAATAGATTTCCCCACGACTGGGCCATGTGAAGTAGGGTCACAGCAGGCCTCTGTGACCTGCGCCCACCTTCCCTAGCACGAGAGGACCTGGTGCATCCCTGTGCTTCGCCCGTCCTCCTGTGGGCACCACCCGGTGGCTGGGGATTCTCATCCTGGGCTCTATCCTTCTCAGACTTGATCTGTGTGACTACCATTCTAGGAAGGTGGAGTGTGATTGCAACAGAGTCATTCAAGACATCACCTTAGTGCCATATTTTGCCCTGGGAAACTCTGGGGCAAGCTTTTAGGGACACTGCAGCAGCCCCTGCAGCCCTGCTAGAGAGATCCCTGCAGGAAGACCAGAGGCCTCCTGCTGACCATCAACATGAGCCATGCCTGGACCCAGTGAGATGAACCTGGGCTGGCATTGTTCCTCATTTCTGGAGCCTGAAATAAAATAGAAATGGCCAGGGCCAGGGACTTAGCTTTGTGGTTCCTGCACCTGTGTTGCAAGCTCAAGGGTTCAGTTTGATCCCTGGTAACCACATACAACAGTGCTGGGCATGGTGGCTCAAGCCCACCAGCAATCTGTACCACATACCACAGTGCCAGGAGTGGTGGCTCATTCCTGTAATCCCAGCACTCGGGAGGCAGAGGCAGGAGGACTGCTGTTAGTTCAAGGCTGAGCTCAGGATCAGTCTGAACTACAAAGTGAGACCCTGTCTCAAAAAACAAGACAAAACAAAACAAGCAAACAAACAAATAGAAATGGCCAAAGGAAATCTTCCATAGTCCTTTTTTCCCCTGTATTAGTCTGATACAGGAGCCTGGGGTCGGTCAGCTTGGCTCTGTGCTTCTTGGAGCTCTTTTAGCCCCCTCATGTCTGTCAACGTGGAGGGGGACACAGAAGACAGGGGACATCGTAGTACACAGAGTGTGCTGCGGGATGCTTTTCCCAGAACAGTTCTTGGAGCAAAGAAGTGCAGGACAGCACTCAGGCTGCGGGGGCCATGTTCAGAACGCAGCTGAACAAAGGAATTCCCAAGGTGGACAGAAAAGCCACTGTAGGCCAAATAAAGGCAAGGTTGGCTGGCTGTTGGCAGAGTCCAAGTTCTTCCAGGGGTCAGTCCAATCTATTAAAGATGGTCTCCTCTTATAGCATGTCGGAGTATGTGCTAGAAAGCCAGGGATACAAAATTATCATCAGGCCTAGGATGCATGTCAGGTAAAGGTCAGGGAAAGACTTGCCTTGAGCAAGACCAGATGGAGAGAAGGGTTTGGCTGCAGTGGCTCCCCGATCTGCAGAGGCAGAGGGAGCCACCCCATTGGAGTCTCACTTTCTGGGCCAGTGGTGAGGGTTGGCATCGTGAAGACCTGGGCACATCTTATGTTGCGGTGAGAGAGGTGCATCCGTCTTCCCAGAAGTCATCCTTCCAGACTCAGAGGGGAGCAGCACATCTATAAGATGGGATATGTTGGGACTCCTGGTCTCTGCAGGGGCCCTGGCAGCTGCCCCAAGCTCTGAGCTGCCTCCAGGGGCCAAGCTGTCAACTTTCACACCCGACTCCTTGGTGGTGTGTGATTAGCGGCCTTTCCCTCAGCTTGCCCAACTCAAGTGAGGGCGGAGCTGTATGAGTGTGCAGGATACAGAGAGAACCAGAGGCAGATATGTGCCTGACCTCACACCCAGCCTGCACCCTGAGGTATGAGGTGTGCTGCGCAGCGGTCTTTATTTTTTCTTCCTTCTTTTGAGACAGGATCTTGCTATGTTATTCAGGCTGGCCTCAAACTCATGGCAGTCCTCCTGCCCTAGGCTCCCGAGTACTGCTGGGTTTACAGGCTTGTGCCACTATGCCCGGTTTCTGTACAGTGGACTCGAGGCAGCCTGGAACAAATTGCTACCTGAAGCTCCTTCTAGGTCTTCTTCTCTTCCTCCCCCTCCTCCTCTTCTTTCTTTACTACTGGGGATTGAGCCCAGAGCCTTTTTTTAATGAGCTACACCTCCAGCCCTTTAAAAGTATTTTTTGGTATATTTTTTATTTTGAAACACAGTCTAGCTAAATCACTAAGCTACCTGAGCTGGGCTTAAGCTTGCTGTTCTCCTGTCTCAGCCTCCCAGAGCGCTGGAGTCCCAGTCTGTGTCTTCTTTAATGATGTTGTTCAGGACTCATGGGCCTTGAGAGGACCCAATGGACCTCCAAATGCTCTTGAGTCAGTGCTGAGCTGCCCTGGGTCAGTAAGAGATGTGTTGTCTTCAAAACAGCTCCTCTGTGTACAGTCGATGGTCTGAACTATGAAGGGACCTCAGGGTCCACTTTCACGATGGTTTCGAGGCTGCTCAAGTCAGAGTGCGGCTGGCCCTTGGCGTCTGCGCTGCGACTGCTGGGCTTCACCTCCTTGTCTTCATCACTCTCCCCCCATTGGCTTTCACTTGTATTGTCAGCAATTCCTGGGCTGATTGACTCATTTTGGGCTGCGGTGGGGGTGGAGTAGGAGTAATAAATATCTGTGATTGAGTATTATGTATGGAGCATGTTCTGGGAAGAGCCACTGTGTTGTCAGGGAGGCTTGCCTCAGTAGGGGGACTGATCCCAAGAAGTACAGTCTGATGGATTCACTAAGGCGCTGGCTGATTCCATGGACCTCTGTGTGTCAGGCTCTGCTCTAGGCCAGGAGAAGACGATGGTCACTGCAGAACTGAGTCCTGGCGGCAGGAAACAGCCACAACATGTACATGGCAGTGACTCTAATGGTACATGGGGACTACAGCCTTGAAAGTGGTAAAGACTCAGTGAGGAAAAAATGAGACAATGTGTCTTGCTCTATTAGTGTCTCACTTCCGGTGTTTCTATAGCCCAGACCCCTCTCTGCCTGCCTCCCTCCCCACAGAAGACTCAGTCATCTCAACCCAATTTCCCTAAACCTACTGGGAACTGGAGCTGAGGCTAAGACTGTAGCTCTGCCACGGTCCTCAGCTTTGTCCGCGTGGTCTCCTCCTGGAGAAGTCCTTGTGATCCAGGAACCCCACCAATATGCATTTCTCACCTGGAGAAATGGAGACACAGGCAGCCCCAGGCCCAGGCTCCTCACAGAGGGCAGATGAGGGCTGAGAAGTGTGAAGTGCCAGCCAGAAGCAGCATGGAGAGGGCCCTGGACCAGACGGGGCGGCTCCTAAGGGCCAGGGTCCTAGGGGTGGAGGAGTGGAGTAAAGATCAGGACTATGAGTGCATCTGAGCCCCCAGGGATGGGACAGGTGAAGGAGGAAGGCCCGGGACAGGCCTTGTGACCCCAGGCCAGGCTGGGCCAGCTTCTTCTGCCCAGATGGGAGGACTAGGGGTTCCAGCAGTGTGGCCCAAAGGCTGTGGCCATGGCCGAGCACTGTGTCTAGGTGGGCTTGCACCTCCCAAGGATGCTGTCCCCCTGCTGCTTACCCTGCTGCTGGTGTCACTTTGCACTTTGGCTTTGCAGAGTGAGAAGGACCTGGGCCCAGGGTTTGCAGAATGGGCTGTGGGAGGTGGGCGGAGTGTGTGACCTTGAAAAGCTTTTGTTGGGCCGGGGATATAGCTCAGTGGTTCCGGCACCTGTCTTGCAAGCACAAGGACCTGGGTTCGATCCCCAGTGACCACGTACAATACTGGGCGTGGAAACTCACCCCAGCAACAACCAATACCACATACCACAGTGCCGTGCGTGGTGGTTCACACCTGTAATCCCAGCACTCAGGAGGCAGAGGCAGGAGGATTGCTGTGATGTGAGTTTGAGGCTGAGCTCAGGGCCAGCCTGAACCACAAAAGCGAGACCTTGTCTCAAAAAACAAAAAAAAAAAAAAGAAAAGCTTTTGTTCCCTGCCCTTGGTTTCTTGTTGTCTGGGCCTGGTACCTGCAGACTGAGGAGGCAAAGGAGCTGTGAGCTGGGAAGGGACAGTGTGAGGACGGCCACTGTGTGTCAGGGCGAAAGGTAGATATTCTGTAGTCAGTATGTTTGTTTCGTTTTTTTTTGAGAGATCTGACTTCCTTAATACAGTAGTGAGGGACAATTTCTTCATGTTCACATATCATTTCCTTCATGTGTAGCCACTAAATGTACACTAAGGAAAGACATTTAGGTATGGACTTTAATTTAATAAATGACTTCAGAAAGAAGTGTCTTCATGGGGTTCCTGCGTGTGTTCTAAAGATGTGACATCATCCACTGAATGTTTTGATGATCTTAATTGTGTGCTTCCCAAATTATGGACCACCTAAAATTCCTGCCACAGCTTTAAAAGTCACAGTTTCATCAACTTAAGTGAAATAATGGTAACAAGTAATCTTTATGGAGCTTTGTTTTCACCTCACAGTGCTGTGTGTGAGGTTGAGGCAGGCCCTGTGGGGCTCAAGCATCCACCTCTTTTCCCGTCATCCATCGTGGTTGGCTGGCAGTCAGGTGTAAATTGCTCAAGAGGGCACAGACCCAGCCTGGAGCCCACACTGAACATCAAGGCCTCACATCTTCCATCCCTTTCTGTTGCAGAGGCTGCATTTTACATGAGCAAGAGCAGCCCATGACCTTGTCTACCTTGTTTATAAAGAGCATGGAATCATGGGAGCTCAGGGCCAACAGGAGCTCAGGGGAAGGTCGGGGGAGGTCGGGCAGCCCAGCCTGCCAGGGCCTGGTGTTAAGGTCTGCGTGTGAGTAACGGGCAGGGCTTCTACCAAATGACCGGGACAGAATGAGTTGCTCATGAAAAAAGAGACAACAGCCAGAAACTTGCTGCAACCTGTCCTCTGCCCCATCCCACACAGCCCTCCCCACTTTTCTGGCTGGGCTGCACCGAGGGCTGTGCTAGGCATGGGGAGAAAGTGAAAGAAGCCCAAGTCGGGGCTGAGGACTGACCCAAGGGGAGCAGCGGTCGCAGGCTCGGCCGGGACTGTGTGATGCCGATATCAGACTGCAGACCTAGGACCGCAGGCTACTTGGCCTCACGGCGCTTGACAGTTTACCAAGAATGTTGTGCTGAAGTCACTCGAGTGAGGCTCCCAGATCATTGCACTTCTGCTCAAGCTTTCACTCATTCTGCAAACACAGACTGGCAGAAGCAAGCGCCTTTGGAGTGGCACCGCCACCCTCGGTGGAGAGTTGCTTGTCTTGAAGGACAGCATGTGAGTGTCTTTGTTTGCTTCATGGCACCATCCCCAGCTTTACTCAGAATCTTTCTCTGTCCCAGTAATAGCTTAGCTGCAAGCTGTGATTTCTCTGTATTAGCAAGCTGTAGGCCAGAGCTAAATCACTTCTATAGCTCGATGAAATATTGTCATGCAGTAAGGAAATTAAGCACATCATTAATAAACACTCTCTAATGTGTACAGTAAAATAAATGCTGGTATCTTCAAAGCAGCCCCCTGGGAGGTGTAGACTTAATTGAACCAAGTCCCCACTGCTTAGCCAGAACAGATCTGGAGCTCTTTTCCCAGGTCCCTCGAACTCCTAGGGCCTTCCTAAATGTCCACAAGAAGCCCATTTGCAGAGGCCAAAGCTGTGCCTGATTTGTGGTTGTCTTATTGTTCACCACTTGACCCCTAGCGACTTACTTCTTCAGGCCATTCCCAGAAAGTTGATCTACCCTCAAAGGACAGTGTGGCACCGCGTAGAGTGCTCCCGAGAGAAGCCACAGTTTTGAGACCCTTCCTGAAGTGTAGGTCAACAACTGTTTCCAGGGTGCAGCAGAGGGCAGTGGCCCACATCGCTGTAATCCCAGCACTTGGAGGCCAAGGCAGGAGAATCATAGAGAGTTTGAGGTCAGCCTGGGCTCCATGGTGATTCTAAGGCCAACTGGATCAACACAAGACTTTGTCTCAAAGATGCCACAACAAAAAATTATTTTGAGGTTGGAAACTTGGGTGAATGAGCACATAGCTTCCCACAATGGAGTGATGATGGGGAGCATGCGTCAAAATCCGGGTTCAGATGTGTTTGGAAAAAGCAGCTTTGCAAATTGTGGCAGGTGCCTAACAGGGGCCTGTGCTTCTAGCTATGCTTGGAGGAGCAAATCGCTGGCTCTGATCATAGACATCAGGTTGTACACAGGTAGACATTGTCCCCATAAGTTCTTTTTCAGTGTGATTTGAGTCAAAGCTGGAAGAGCGACTTCAAACTTGTGTCAGTCATAAAAGCTTTCTTATGAATCAAGTGCTCTTAAAATATTTTGACTAGTAGAGGGAAAATGAGTCACATCTTGAAAGGATTGTATTTTCATTAAAATGCACATGTGCAAAAATTACAGACAGGCAGCAGAGAGAGGAAACATTTAGCTCAAGAATTTCTGATGTGAACAGATCCAAATGCCCCAGCAGTCATAGGCATTTCCGGTAATCAGTTTGGGCTCTGATGTCTCAGCTGAAGCTTCACCCATAGATTCAGGATCCTCATATTTGTCAGAAGCAGCTAAGATGTGAGATTGGGAATCAGGCAAGTAAATACACGGACCTTCCTGAGACCTGCAGCAGCAGGCACTGCTTTGGCTGAGGCTGTGTGTCCTTCTTCTGTCTGTCTGGTAGCTGGGAGCCAAGACCTGCCCAAGTGCTCTGTTGGCTCTGTGAGGGGTATGTGGGCCCCCGTGGGCACCTGTGGTTTCACCTATGCTGCCCTGGCTTCCTGGGCTGGACTCAGAGAAATGCCCCTCACGCAGGGGCTGGTTACCTTTAGGAAAAACCCATCTTAATACTTACTGAGCAAGGGGCCCCAGGTTTCCATTTGCCCTGGGACCCCCAGATCACATAGTCAATCTTGATGATCAGTCACCTCCAAAGTGACAACGTGACTGTCTTAGACGTGCCAGCTTCATCTGAAAGAGTTCAGAGTGACTGTACACCTTTCCTGCAATGGACTTACCCCCCCACCGGCACCCCCCTGCCGCCGACTGTGCTGTCCCCAGGTGATAAGGGTGGCTACTCCAGCGCCATGTTCTGTAGGTGAGGACAGGCCTGATTGTGTCGGTGCCTGGATCTGGAAGACTGTTCAGGAAGATCCCCCAAGCTGCTCCTCTCTACCTCCCCTCCATTCCACGGGGTGTACCGGCCAGCCCTGTGTGCCCGCTGCCCCTGAACATAACCCCGGCCTCCCTGGCCTCCTCCATGCGTTGTCAGTCCTTATCCCCTTTGGGATTGGCCCCACTCGGTCCCACACTGAAACTTTTATTAAAAATCCATCTTTTGCACAAAAGATATTAGGCCACTAGGAAGACAGGATGAAGGAGTCTTTAAGATTCTCTAACTTCTGGATGTTGAAGTGACATTTCCCAAAATGACATATCCAGAGTGTTAATAAGTGTTGCTCATAGAAAGGGTCCTAGAGTTAATATGAAACATTGATTTAAACAAGCTTAAGCCAATTAAATTTTTATTACTCCATACATCTCAAATCTTTTAATATGCTAATGTTCCATGTAAATCCTCAAAAGGAAAGAGTGATATAATAGACTTCCAAAACTTATTTGATTGTGAAATTTTTTCTTTCATTGAATCCAGATGGGTTAGCCTCAAAAGACAGAAGAGTACTTCTTTAAATTTAAAGCACATAAAATTGCATATATTTATGGGGTGCAACTTTATGTTTTAAAATATGCAAACATTGTGGAATGATTCAGTTGAGCTAATTAACATATGCATGACCTCACATACTATGTGTGTGGTAAGTACATGTAAAATCTACTTTTAAAGCAATTTTTAAAATAGAAGGCATTATTTACCATAGCCACTTTACTATAATCAGTAAATCAGTAATTTTCTGAATTTATTTCTCTTCTCTAACTGCAAGTTTGTATCCTTGACCAACATTTCTCACACACACACACACATACACACACACACACATACACACACACATTCACACACATCATGCACCCAGCAATCACCATTTTACGCTTCCTGATTCTATGAGTCACTTTTTAAGCTTTCACTTAGAAGCAAAGTCATGTGTTTTTCTTTTGTGCCTGGCTTATTTTACTCCACACACTGTTCCCTAGGGCCTGCCCCCTCTTTCTGCCTCTGTGGTACTTCCGGGTGGGAATCACTGCTTGCTGCTATCGGCCCAGGGTGCAAGTCTGGCACTGCATCCCTGCTGGATTCTGAGCACCACCAAGCAAAAACTCTGTGACACTCGGGCAATATCTCCTTGTTGAGAACAGCAGTATCACTGCACCGAGCTGGGCCTCCACGTAACATACTTTTGCAGCAGTGCCTGGCTCCGGCAGGTGCCAAAGTAGAAACAGGGCCTCAGTGTGAAGCCAGCAGCCCAAGCGGTCGGGGTCTGGCCCTGGCTGTGGGTGGACCCTATTCCAGCAGAGGATGCATGAGGCTGCCTGAGTGGGCTGGAGCACCTGGAGGATGAGAGCCACACTCACGCCAAGGGCCCCAGCTTCTGGAGGCCAGCCGGGGTGCACAGGTGAAGGTGAGGAGAGCAGGCCTGGGCCCTTCTCAGAGTGAGCAGAGGGGTGTGAACAGAGGATGTGTTGGGCCTGGACTGTATTTACTGACCATGCAAGTTGATGTAGTGATAGTCTTGCCTTTGAAGAAAACTTCCTAAGAATATTTTTGAAGAAAGCAATTTCAACTCTTTTCTGTTGTAGCTTCCCAGTGGCGATGAAAAGGATTAAAACTCTTAACAGAGTTGTGCAAAACTTTAAACAAAGGAACTCTTGTTAGTCATCCTGAGATGGCATGACAGGTACACACCTTTGGTGCCAGGCCCACTCACTGCTCCCTAAGACGTGGACCTGTCTTCTCTGAAAGATACACGCAGACCTTCTTGTCACCTTAGCTATAGCTAAACATCTGCTATGAGCCAGGGACAGTGGCCTTGTCTGAACTGCAGCTGTAAACATCTAATCTTACGCTCAGTGCAGATGCTCCAAGAGCCACAGGGTGATAAATGACCAAGGAGAAGACATTGTTCAGACAATTTGCTGTCTATCCCTTCTCAGACTCTTAGGAGTGTCCCCAGATCCCACCCTAAAGTCCCAATTTCTTTCCCAGATGTCTCTGATTTCTCTCCTGCTTCCTGTCCCCCTTGACAGTGGACTCGGGCCAAAATAAACTCTTGTTTTTTCTAGATTCCTTTCTGTTGGTAAATTCTGTGCCCAGACCTCACCACCAGAGCTCTATTCACCAACTTACACAGCACTTTCTAACTTATACACAACTTGCCTCAAAAGTAATTAAGTGATAATAATAATAATACTATTACTAATAACAAATAACATTTACTGGCTGTTGGCACTGGTCAGGAATACCGAATACTTATTTTCTCTTTTGGGGTCAGTAAACTAATATGCTGTATATTAAATCACATCAGAAATTTCATTAATAGCAGAAATAATGTTATTGATGTAGACATTTCTTGGAGTAATGAAATATATATCACATTATAAAGCACAAATAAAAACATGCTGGAGCTTGTTGGCATCTAGGATGGCATATATACTCAACCTGCTATGCTGACATCTCCATTTGACACCAGTGGCTGTGAGTTCTTGGGAAATGAGAGCATTTCAAGTCTCAGCCACCAGCTCTTGTGAGGGCCCCATAGTGGCCTTGATAAACAGGTGACATGATTTCATTAATAGCACCTGTTTGTATGCTGAGTCTCTTCTCAGGTGCTTAAAAAGTAGTTCTCTTAAGCAGGAAATGCTTTCCTCCCAAATTATTAATTGTGTTTACAAGAATGTTCCTTCTACTGAGAAACCTGAGCATGCTTTCCCTGTATGTATGACTGGCTTTAGTATAAAGATGTGGCCGTATCAGGCCTGGCAGCCAGAAGAGAAAGACCCCCTGCACGCCTGGGGCTGCTCTGACCTCTCTGCCTACAGTGCTAGCCTTGGCTTTTCTGGTAGCATTGTGGAGTTCTGCTGCTAAACACACATTCAGCACCAGGTTGGAGGAAATGGGAAAGTCAGGAACAGGAAGAGGAGATATAACCAGAACCTCTGCAGTTAAATTCTAGTCTCCTGTGAACCTGACAGCACAAGGTGAATCAATTTACCTGTAGACAGGGATGAGACTTAGAGAAGAAGCTGAGCTTGGGCCTGATCTAGGCTGCTCTGAGCAGCAAAGATGGAAGACTTGAGCTTGCCACATTTTTATGCAGTATATCTGGAGTAAGGAATGTCACAGGTCACTCAGAGGCCGGCACATAACAGATGTCTCAGAGGGCAATAGTTTTGGTATATCAGGAGTAACAGATATAACAGGTCACTCAGATGGCAGTGGGTTCAGTAGATCCTAGGACAATGAAGGTCCTAGGTGTCTCCCAGCTGCTACAGTTCTGCCCTGGAGCATCCCAGGATGTGGGACCTTTGTTATCACAGGAGGCAAAGATGAGTGATGTGTAGACAGGCCATAGCTGGCCTGTAGGCAGGAAAGCTAGGCCTAATCATAGTTTTAATTGTGGAATTACTTTTCCCTAAAATTATATAGAATTGCTCCCAACAGGGAAGAAGGACCAGGAGCAACCAGTGCCTTGGATGGATCCAAAGTTAATATGTGCAATGAGGCACTTCATGCCTGTGAGAGGGAAAAGCTGTTGTTAGTGCCTGTGGTTTACAGAAGTGGAAATGATAAAGGCTTTTGCATATAGACAGCAAGCAGCAGAATTTAAGAGGATCCACAGAAATCATTTCATTTCACTCAGCACCTCTCTGTCTCTTGTGATCCCTGCCTGGGTGTCAGCTCTTGCACTGTGGTAAGGAGATCTCTGCCCCTGTGTCCCCATCACTGTGGTCTTCGCATTTCTGAATTGTAGGAGGTGGCAGTCACTCAGTGCTGCTTTCTCTACTGACTCTGCCCTTTGCCTTGCCCTACTATTCAAGACACAAGCAAAAAGAATCAGTCTTGGGCACTTTGGTAACAGGCAGTCTTTGTGATGTTACACCTCGGTTTTGTAATTATCTTCTGCTGTCTCTGCCTCCACCCTACTATGCAAGTGTGGGCTTTGTACACAGTCATGGAGCATGGAATGCAGGCTCTGACCAGCACAGCTCTTCTCTTTCATCTCTCTCCTTTCCTCTTATTCCTTTTCTCTTTCATTGTATTTTCACTATAATCTCTTTTTGCTGACCTCTTCATTGTTGGCACCTACTGAGGTCAGTCTAACAAAGCCTGCTGGTCACATCCTGGCAAGGAATTGGTAGGCATTGGTGGTGGCTTCCTGGGGCTAACGGCACCTGCAAAGGTCTCCTGGCTGCCACTGTGTCATCTTAGCAGTTAGACTTCAATCCCTTGTTTGGAAGGTAAGGACATCATTCCTCCCTGAAGACACTCCAGGAAATTTCCTCTGCATTTAGGACTCTTGGTTCACTAAGAGTCTAGTGGCTTTGCAAGTGAGCACCTCCTGAGCTATACCCATCAGCCTCTCACCTGGCATCAGCCAGGACCTTGGCCAGCTGTGCTGTACAGAGGGGCTCAACAGTGTGGCTGCTTTCTCTGGGCAGAAGACTGCAGCCCTCAGATGTCCTCTCCTCTCAGCTGGGGATATCACAAAGCAGAAGTGAAGTCTTTGAGAAGAGGTCAACTTTAGCTAATTGGAGGCAGACAGCATGAAGCTCATGTTTTTAAGGAAATAAAGAAACAGCTTATGTGGAGGAAAAAGTCTAAATTAAAGTCTATTAAGGCAAAAAAAAGAAAAAAGAAAAGAAAGAAAGAAGAAAGGCATAACAATGCTCCAGTGCCCTTCTCATTTCCTAGGTCCACCAAGGTAGAGACACTGGCCCTGGCTGTCCCTGTGGTGGGACATGTGACCACAGCTGTTCTAGATCTTGTGAGCATGTTCAAGGCTGTTGTCTCACACGGATAGGCGTGGTTTTGGGACTAAGATGTTCTAAAAAGCCAGGCGTGGAGGTGTGTGCCTGTAATCCCAGCATGATGGGAAGCTGAGATAGGAAGATCTCAAGCCTGAGTCCCATCTGGGCAATTTAGCAAGATCCTACCTCCAAACAAAAAAATAAAAAAATTTTAAAGAGGGCTAGAGGTGTAGCCCTGGGTTCATTCTCAGTACCTCAAAATTAAAAAGCTTAAAAATGTTAAAAGATAATACTTTTCTCTTTGTCATTAGGTCTGAACACAGTGCCATGCTCCATGAGTACTTGCAGCAATAGGATTGCCTCACCCAGTGTTAAGCGTGGGAGACTCCATAGGGAGGAGTTGTCTCCTCCTGTCATCTCCTCCTCTGCCAGCCAGGAAGCAGGGGCAAGAAAGAGCATGGCAAGGGCGAGGACTGGTGTAGAGCTAGGAAGCCCAAGTCTTGGGTACCCACTGATAGCTCCCCTCCAAACCTCTGGCAGCAGGAGCCTGCGGCCAGTGGGGCTCATGTGTGCATGTACCAGGAACTGTGGTCGCCATCACCCAGCTTGGGACTGCTGTTGTCCTTTTGGGCAGATGGGTCTCAGAAGCTCCGAGGAGTTGGCAGAGCCAAGGCATGGTCTGGTCTTTGACTGCAGGTGCCTGTTCCTCCCTCCACAGCTGCTGCCCTTCCTAGACAGGCTCTTTCACACTGGGATGTTCAGGGCAGGCAAGACTGTCTCTGTCTGTCTGCATTTTACCGCTCTTGTTTTTCTGGGATGGGAATATTGGTAATAAAAGAGTAATGAGGTGTTGAGAGGCCAAAAAGGGGAAGGCTGTGGTCTGCATACTAGTGTCTTCCAATCTGTGTGTTAAGATCCTAACTCAATGGGGTGATGACACAAGGTGTAGAGCACTTAGGAGGACGATTGTTGTCATGAGGAGGGGGCCTTTGTGAATGTAATGGGCGCCTTTATAAAATAAGCAGCCAAGGTGGCGTCCTTTGCTCCTTCTATCATGTGAGGACACATTGAGAAAATGCCTTTGACAGACCCTGAATCTGCTTATACCTGATCATGGACCTCCAGACTCCTGAACTGCGAGAAATAAATCCCTCTAGTTTATTACCCACAGGGTCTATGGTTTTTTGTATAGTACCTCAAATGCACATGACAGGGAGAAATTGAGTAACTGGAGCAAGACCAGAGCAAGGACATCATGAAAAGGGGAAGACAAAGAACAGAACAGGTGTTAGTTATTCACAATCAATGTCAAGATAAACCCAAACTTGCCAGTTGTTTCAGAGTCAAAGTAGCTCCCAGGGTGAGAAGGAGGAGAAGGTATCACTGGCCTCACCATAGGCCTGGACTATGCAGCAGATTCTGGTTTCTTATTTGCTTTTAAAAATTGAAACATAATTTATATAACCCCCAAAGGGAACACATTGTAAGAGTAAAGTTCAGTGTGTGTACAGATGTGTACAGTTGCATAACCAATACCACAATCAAGATAGAGAACATTTTCTTCACCCACTAGGTTCTCATGTGGCCCTTTCTAGTGAAATCCCCTGCAACCCCTGACCACTGTCAGTCAACACCCTGATTTCTATCACCAGGGAAGGCTTTGCCCAAGCAGTGAGAAAGTGACTAATAAAAAACTGGTACCAAAGAAGTATGATCGTTGCTATGGTTATATCTGATCATGTTCAAAGCTTTTGGAACTTGTTTGGGGGAGGAATTTAGATTTGAGATGCTAGCTGGAGAAGCCTTAAAATAATGTAACCTGGGTATCAGAAATGCAGACTACAGTGATTCTGAGTGGAAGTCTTAGAAGACTGCTGATTATACAGATGGTAAAGACCAGGCTTAGGAATTTTCAGATGGGAAGGAAGGTTCTGTTGCAAACTGGATTAAAACCTGTTCATGTTTCATTCTGGTAATGTATTTGTCTACACTTTGTTTGTGTCTTAAGACTCTGTGAGGCTGAATGTAGAAGTGGTGGACTAAGCAGTGTGAGGAACTTTCAAGGCAGCTCAGTGTTCAGACTGTGGTATGGGTACTTCTGAGTGCTTTTAGCCAGATTTGTAGTAAGAATCAGGAGACAAAACAGCCAAGAGAAAAAAAAGTTTGCAGTTTCATCACAAAGTAACACCTGCTGGGGCCAAAGAGAAAGTGATTGCTGAGAAGATTGGCATTAAGAAGAAACCAAATACTTTGTATAGGGACAATAGGAAATATAGCTTGCAGGTATCTCAGGAATTGGCCAGATGTCAGTCACCTTTTACAGGTTCAAGGGTGTAAAAGGGTGAACTCCTTTGTATGGTGGTTTTTTGTTTTTTTGTTTTTTTGAGACAGGGTCTTGCTTTATAGTTCAGGCTGGCCCTGAGCTCAGCCTCAAACTCACATCATAGCAATCCTCCTGCCTCTGCCTCCCAAGTGCTGGGATTACAGGCATGAGCCACCCCGCCCGGCACTGTGGTATGTGGCACTGAGTGCTACTGGGCATGAGTCTCCACACCCAGTATTATATGTGGTTACTGGGGGATCGAGCCCAGGTCCTTGGGCTTGCAAGACAGGCGTTGGAACCACTGAGCTAAATCCCTGGCCCAGGGTGAACTTCTTTGAAAGACTTCGCTGTGAGAAGAAAGCCCCGAGAGCCTTGAGGCATTCACTCAGGGACAAGGAGTCCTGGGGAGGTATTTTCTGAGTGCCAGCCATATACCCCCTCATAGATGACTGCAGCCATGATCCAAGGGAGCCAGGCTATGACTATGCCATCATCCACATGGAGCTGGTTTTTCAGGAATATAGAATTCAAAAATTATAGGGTTATGGAGGCTTTCACCCAAATTTCTTTCCTTCTTTTTGTTAATCTGTAGAGATTTATTTTATTATATAAATTATCAAGCTGATTGAGTTGCTTTTTACTTTTCAAGTTTGTCTGTTTGCTCGGTAAGTTCAGCTTTTTTGTTTTGCACATGTTTGAAAAACATTATTGTGCCCTGTGTGGAGTGGTATATGTACACGATACAACCTGATTCCTTCTTTAAATCCCTTCTTCCCCCTCCTCCCCCTGTCCTTCCATCTCTTGATGTTCTTCATGCTCTGTCTTCTACTTCCTATTATCTACATTTTATTTTGCTCTTTATTTTACTCTGAGTTTCTCATGGAAGAGAAACTGTGCTTCTTACACTTGTGTGTTTGATTCACTCACATTTCAAAGAAAGGTCTGAGAGGCTGGGCAATGTGCCTCTGACAGGACAGTGGGAGAAACTCTGAGAGCAAAGCCAGAAGAAACTAGAGATGCCAGGAGCATGGCTGTGCTGCTGAGGAAAGGCACAGGTCATGCACGGAGCTACCATTTGGGCTGCAATCATTGAGTCCAAGATGGTTGGGCAGGCAAGCTCTTTAAAATTTGAATCTTACCAGTGCCTTCCCTGGATGCTGGACATGCAACTGAGGATTTAATGTTCACCCTGCTGGTCTTCAGTCTTGCTCAGGTCTGATTTTTTTCTACACCCTCTATTCTTCCTTTTGTAACAGGAATGTTTACTCTGGGCTCTTCTATGTTGGAAATACATGATTTCCTTTTTGATTTTTATAGAGGCTAAGAGCTAAGTATTTATATTGAGTCTCAAAAGAGACTTTGGACTTAGACTTTTCAGCAGTGCTAGAAATGTTAAGACTTTAATAATCCTTAGAGGTAGACTAAGTGGACTTTGCATAATGAGCCTTTTGGGAGTCCATGGTTAGAATGTTATTTATGCTTCTCAGCTAAAATGTTGCCTCCAAATCTCGTTTTTAGAAATGAGGCTCCTAGAAGGTGATTGGGCCATGGGAATATTATATTCCTCAATGGATTAATCCACTGATGAAATCATAGCTGAATGTGCCACAAGGAAGTGGGCCCTGGTGGGAGAGGTGGGTCAGTAGGGGTGTGACATGGAGGGTTGTGCTTTTTCTTTCTTTCTTTCTTTTTTTTTTTTTTTTGAGACAAGGTATCACTTTGTAGTTCAGGCTGGCTCTGACCTTACTATGTAGCCCAGGCCAACCTCGAACTCACAGCAATCCTCCTGCCTCTACCTCCCAAGTGCTGTGATTACAGGCGTGAACCACCATGCCGGGCCTCTACCAGGCTTTTTCATCATGCTGCCTCTGCCTTGTATCCAGGTAACAGTGCACTAAATCCTCTGAAAACCATGAGCCAAAGCAAACCCCTCCTTTTAAACTTTAGGTGCTGAGTATTTTGTTCTGTTAGTGATCATGCATATGTGCACTAATATGTACTTAGCATGTGTTATCAAGAAATGCAATGCTGCAAGTCTGAGAAAATTAGTTTTCATACACAAAGTGATGATACAGCAGTGTTGAAAAATCTAGCAGGGAAGATTAAGATTAATCCAGAGAGAGGATTTGGAATAGTTGGAAAAGCAGACAAAAATGTGCTAGCAAGATGTGGAGAAATTGCTGATGAGACCATAAACAGGTGTTTCTGCTAGGTTGGAAACAGTTGGAAAGAGTTCCTCAAAAAGTTGAGCATCTAGTTATCTCAGAGCCCAGCAGTTTAACGCTTATGTAGCTATCCCAGAGGAATAATAATGTATGCTCACACAAGAGCAAAACTTCTACACAAACATTCACAGCAGCAGTATTTATAACAGCCAAGAAATGGAAACAACTCAAGTGCTTATCAACTGATGACTGGATGAAGAAAACCTGGCCCGTCCATAGACTGACCAGTATTCAGGTGTGCAGGGATGTAATGCTGATAAACGCTGTGACAGGGACAAACATTGAAGACATTATGCTAAATGGAAGGAGCCAGACACTCTCAGTCACACATTGTAAGGGTCCCTTTCCAGGAACCATGTGAGAAAGTAAATCACAGAGATTCAACAAGACCCAAATCCAATACTTATTCTTCTTTTCTCTCCTTGCTCCTTGGGAAATCTTTGCTTCTCTGTCCTGGAAGGAGGAAAGCCCAACTGTCCCACTTTTGTATCATTGAGATTTCCAGATGAAATATTCTTATCGCTGTAAAACAATGATTGGAAACTACGTTATATAAGGTGTGTGGGGGCAGAGGCACTGAAGGGCAGAGACCCTTACTGTCCTCATTTTACATAAGGAAATTGAGACATAGAGCTGTTAATTAACTTACAGGGGGCCACACAATTAGTAAATAGTGGATTTGGACTTAAATCCATGTCATCTGATGCCACATCCTAGACTCTTAACTCCCAAGTTGCAAAAAAGATATAGAGAAAAGTAAAGAGCAAGGGCAAAGGCCCTGAGGCAGGAGAAGCATGCTGTGTTTAAGAAACAAAAACATCTGGGGCTGGGATGGGAAGGTGGAGGAGACAGGACTCGATGGGCAGATCTGGCCATGGCTTCCTGATACAGGGCAGTGGGCAGCCTCTTGGAAGGTGACAATTCTCTCTGTGGATGGGAATGTCACATTGCTTAGTAGCTTAAAGGCCATGTGAACCATGGACAAAAGGCTTCCTGTCACGGCAGGGGCTGGTATAGTGATCCATCCACTCCTAAGGCAAGGGCGCGAGAAGCGATTGGCACTGACTGGGTGTGCCCAGTAGTGAGGACATGTGGTACTGGGGTGTGGCAGTGCCCCCCAGCCCATAGCACATGAAGACACACACACACTCCGGCCCCAATCTATAAAGCCGGCAGAGCTCAGTCCCCGGTCTCTGTGCCTCTGCACCTGGCACCTCCCTTCTAACCTCTGCCTCACCAGGAGTCCCTAGGGAGCATCACCAGCTGCAGGGCAGGATCACAGGCATCGCCTCACATCTGGATGCAGTGTGGACCGGTCCGTGGTGCCTGAGAATTCCACAGCAGAGTATCAACAGCTCACCCATCAATCTCAACCATCTTACCATTTACAACGCTGCTTTCATCTAACAGTTCTGGTACAAACATCTGTGCCAAGGGTCACAGGATCAAAACGCAACTTTCTCCTTTTCTTTATTGACACATAAAGTATTTCAAGTTTTATGCGCCGTGGAAAAGCTGTGCCTGTAAGCCAGCTCCTCTCACAATAAACCACATCACACAGAGATTACTTACTAATTTAAACATGCTCAGAAAGGTAATATATTCAAATAGTTTAAAAATCAAAATGACATAAACTGTATATAGAACAAGTTTTGCTCTCACCCGCTGCAGCTGCCCTCAGCCACCTCAGGGAACTGGGTTTTGTTACACCAGTCAGAAGTTTCACCTTTATTTTTTTAAACAATAGAACTTTAGAGTTCATTTATGAAAACTTAGACATGCAGAAATATGCTTGTGTTTCTCTTTTTATACAAAAAGAAGCACTTTGTTCATGTCTTGCATTTTTCACAGACTTTGACTTCGAGATTTTTCCCTGTTATATGTAGAAAGTGTCCCCTTTCTTCAACCCAGTTGGGTGAGAGTCCAGTACCAGGATTGGCGAGGCTTCGAGTGTCCTTGTGGGAAGACCCTTGTTGACGTCATTCTTTTGCTATTGTAATCCTCTCTGGATAACCTCTCACTAAAATCCCACTCATGCATACCCATGTAGCAGGGCAGATTTCCAGGAGGGACACTACTGGCTACAGGGCACAGATTTGGGTCATCTGGGTACATTTCCTGATAGCTTTCCAAGTGCTTCTGGTGATTGCAGGGCGATCCCATCTGCAGTGGATAGGAGGTCCTGTTTCCACAAGCCTTTCAGATTCTGTTCCTGATGTTTGATGTGCTGTGTTTAACATCTTCCTCTCAAAACCAAACAACAGACTCAAAAACAAACAAACAACCTCCCCCCCCACAAACAAAAACACAAACACCACCAGCCTCAGAAAAGTCCTGATGTCTGGTGTCTTGTGATTTCTGTGGAGGTAAACACTCAACCCAGGCTGAGTGTGGTTGTTGGCATGGTACCCTTGAGCATGCAGCTGTGAGGAGAGGAGAAATGGCAGCCAACGTGTCTGTCCTGTTGTTACTGCAGATACAAGAGTAGTGCAGAGAATAGTCGGAAGATGATGAGGAAGTCAGAGCTTTTTAGTTCCACTTAAAATGTAATTTATTACACTGTAAGTTTATATACTTAACATTTTAGTCTTGGCTGCATTTAGCAATCAACTTGCAAAACCAGCTCTTGAAAACCCTTAGTAATTATGCACCGTGAATTGGGACAAACCAGCTCCACGCACCACTGCAGTTTGGCCCACCAAAGTCAACAACTGCTATGTCAGTTGGTTTTTTATTATTACTATGGTGGCTTTCTGAGTTTAAGAGTCAGTTGTATTTTCGTCCCTGTGAAATGTCTGTCTACATCCTTTGCACATTTATCTGTTGGGCTTTGTCCTCATGTTCCTAGGAGCTCTTGGTAGGTGCTTTTTGTTATAAATTGTGATATTTTATTCTAGTTTGCTGCTCTTCTTTTGTCATTGCCCATGGCATGTTTTTTCCTGCCACAAAGTTGTTGATGTTATTGTCCTTTAATATAGCTAAAGTTTTTTAATTTCTACAGCTTCCAAATGTTGAATAATAACTACAAAAAAGGGAGTAGATAATTACAAATTTTCCTAGTCAAGTATCATATTTAAATTTCCAGTTTCTTATAGTTTTTAGCAGTGTGTACAATTCCTGTATCCCCTCAGAGTTCTTAATATTGGATGTTACCTTTTCCCTCTGAGCCAGATAATTATTTTTAAACTCCTGGCATTCAGTGTTACCACAAAGATGTCTAATATATTAAAGATGGGCCTGGCAACTTCATGCAAAAGGAAGTGCACATAGAGGTCATAAAATATTTATCAAGCGTTAGATCACCAGTTCAGTGGAAGGTAACTCAACCACTCTTTTCTGCCTGTGCTACCTCCTACGCGGGAGTGTCTTCACTCACATTTGACATCGCACATGGGTGAGTACTGGCGAAGTGCTGTAGTACTGTCTCCCTTGGCCCTGTGGGCCCGAAATCAGAGTACAGTACTGGAGTATACTATTTTGCATTCAAGAAGTATCACTGGAGACACTGACTTCAAAGGTGTGGACACACCAGGACAATTTCCACTTGCCTTTGTCTGTCTTTTAACATTTGTCAGCAAATACACTTTTCCAGGGTCACCTGAGAAGCTGTATATATGGTCTGTATGGTGCAGACTTACAATACATCCATGAGGAAAGTTCTCATGCCGCACATCTGAGAGCCCTTTGAATATTTTCAGTGCTATTTTACTTTCAGTATCTTTTTGTCTTGACTTTGAACCTGAACTTCAGATATGCTAAGTGATTTGTTCAAAGTTTCCTGTTGCCTGACTGGCTGCTACAAGTGCATCTGGCACATGACAAAGGGTAGAACACTTGGGATGACACAATTTCCCCAACCGCTGGTCCAGTGGTCATGTCACTGTCCCAGGCAGGGATGACCCAAGACACAGTCTCTGGCTGGCTTCCTGCCAGGGCGCTTCTTTGAGATTGTCCAAAAACAGCAGCCATTCATGCCGACACCCTGTGCTGATACCACGTTTTCCCATGGCTGATGAGGCCGTTTTTCAACATTTGCCATTAGAAAAGCCTGTGTATAGTAAGTGTAGAAAGGGACACATATTGGGCACTATAACCAGTTAGTGTGTCATGTGTTCAGTTCTTACCCCACCTTGGTCAATGCAGATATTATTGCTGTCATTTCGTAGCCATGGAAATTGAGACACAGGAGATAAGCTCTAGGACAAACCAGATAATGGTTGGGCCAGATGGAAACGCAGGCCAACACCTTAGTCCATTTTCTGATAACATTCCCAATAACAAAAGGCCACAGACCAGCAAGTTTTAAAGGAAAAAAATTTTTTCTTTTGGCTTCCCATTCACAATGTACAAAGTTGAGGGGCAGTACCTGGTGGAGGTTTTCTTTCTATCAGATTCCCAAGGAGATGCAGTGAGCATCGCCTGGAGAGAGAGAGGGAGAGAGAGACAAGGAACTCAAGTGTGAGTGTATGTATCTTCTGGTCTCTCCCTTTTCTTTTAAAGCCATCAGGATTCAATCACGGGTGCCATCCTGACAACACTATTCAATCCTAACCACCTTCCAACACCCCAGCTGCAAATCTCCTGGTTGGATTGATTTCCATCCTTTTAATGCCTCTCAGTGAGAATTAGGCTACAGCGAGGGGATGGGAGAGACACACTGGAGCAGGCTGAGACGTCAGGCTTTGTAATCTTGACACATAGGACTCCTCAGTTAACAGCAGCCATGTCCGCTTCCATTGTAGGAAATGCTCTGACCACATGTAGCTCCTGCAGACAGCTCTGCTCTCTCCTTCTGGGCCCGCCCTTCCCTCAGTAGTGCCCACTTCTGATGGAGACAGCCGTCATGTTCTTGATTCTGTGGAAGGAAGGAGAGGAAGTTTGTTTTTCACTTTTGCTGCTGTAATTAATTTTAGTTAGTGATCCATTGTGTTCTTGCCAAGAGCATTGTTAATGCTGGGAGAATCACTGGCGCTGAGAGCGTGTTGCTCCAGACTTCTTTGGCCTGAGCAGCAGCTTCCTGGCCCCCTGATTGGCAGCCCTGAGCTCCAGGGATGGACGGAGCCTGGCTTGGGGCCGCTGTCTGAGCTGAATGGCCAAGGCTGAGCCTTGTAGCTCCCTGGCTGGCCCCGCTGGGAGCTAACCCTAGAGAAGGTACTGCGGCTTGCACAAAAGGGCACAGCATCGTAGGCACTGCCATTTGCATCAGGGATCCGAGCCCCGAGATGCAGCCAGGCCCCTTCTGGGAGGCCTGGCTTTTTAACTGAGCTGCAGAACATTCTCAAGAGATGCAAGTCCATCTTAGGAAGGTGCCTCATGCCCAAGAGGAAACATGGGGCTTAAGATGTGACAGAACCAGGAGGCCCACACTGGATAGAAAGCAAAGTGGACGAGACTGACAAGGAGCCATGACACTGACTGCTTTAAAAAAATCTCCTTCTCTTGCTCTCTCATTCTGGATATACATAGTACATGCTCACACAAGAGAATTTTGAAAAGAAATAAAAATCTCTCATGATCATTCCACTGAGGGATTTAAAGCACTTTAAAGAATACATTCTGCCAATTATTTTATTTTGTAAATGAGAACTTTGATGCATGGAGCCAGACTATCTACGATTCCTGCTGGGTGATACACTCTTCTCACTAGACTGCATCGGGCTTTCTATTATTGTGTGTGTGTTTTAAATAACGAGCACTTCTGCTCAGTATGAAAAGTAAGTTTCTGGTAATAAAACATAAAACCTTTTGGCCTCTTTTTTTTTTTTTTTGATAACTAAACATCTTTTATCTACTTTTTTCTTTTTTCGCTCAAAGAAACCTGCCTGTGAGCAACCTGGACGCCCCTCAGGGAGTTCCACGGTGGACTTCACCACTCTGGTTTTTTTGCTGTACTCACCTTTGCATCTCAAAATGGGCCACACATTTATTTCTCTTTATGTCTGGACTGTCAGGGTTGAGAGTCACCTGTGTGAGCCCCTCACTTTTCTCTGGGGCCTCAGTTGCTGATTAAGGCAGGTCGGGTGCAGGTCCTGAATAGATAACTCAAAGTAAACTAGAAGTTGAGGGTCACGTGAGGTAGCACAACAGAGGCCCAGATGATTCACTTGGGCAAATAGCCCCTGGGTCCCAAACATAGCTGGAAACCTACCCTGTGTGGCTGGACCTCCGGTAAGCAGCCCAGCTCTGTGCTTGTAAATGAGATGCATGAGCGCTAGCAAGGCACAGCTGAGAGGAGATTTTACTTCCTTTGTGTTCCTTTCTTTACAAGTTTAGCGCTGTGCTCATCAAACACTCATTTTTAACAGATCTGGTTTTTCAGAATGACCCTTCAAGCCAAAAATATATTCATTCACCAAATAGATGCATTAATTTCTTTGTAAATCTCTTCAGTTGGATACAGCACAACTGATTGAATAGATTTTACACAATTATTAAATGATGGACATTGCAATGGGCATATGGCAGAACAAAAGAAGTCCAAGTTCCTGTCCAGGCAGAACTTCAAATTCTACCAGGAAAAGAGATGCTGAGCATCTAACCAAAAATATGTAAAGCAAATTCATTTTGATAAGAGTTACCAAAATAACCACTGTCATAACAAAAGAATCGGCAGAGCAATGGACTTGTACTGGCTAACGGGTTGTGTGTGTGTGTGTGTGTGTGTGTGTGTGTGTGTGTGTATCAGAGAGGGTATAAACTCTGAATGATGAAAAAGAGCTTTCTAAGAGAGGAATGGCAAGTGCAAAGGCCCTGGGGCAGGAGCAGAGGCATTATACGTCAGAGGTAGCAAAGAGATCAGTGTATCAGAGCAGAGTGACAAAGGTGAGGGTAAGAGATAGGAAGGCATCTCCAGGACACAGTGCACCATATTTTCTCAGAGGCGCAGCACAGGGCATCCTCTTTGGACCCAGCATGCTGATGGCTGCCATGAATCTCAGGATTTTAGCATTTACAGAAAAGGCATTTTTGGTAGATAATAGATAAGGGATGCTTATAGATAAGCATTTCCCAAGCAAGAAAAACCCATCTTTAAGACACACAAATGAGGGGCAGGAAAGATCCATCAAAGAGGAACGCAGCTGCCTTTAGTCTTACTGAGATCTCATTAACCAAGGGAAATGAAACTTCTATTGCAGAGGAAGAGACTGAAAAAATCACACAGCACATCCAACACCCACAGAAATTTGTCCCGTGCCCTTGCTTGTTTAGGGAGCCACTCAAGGGTTCTAAAAGTTATTCTTTCTCTAAAATTGTCCAGAACCCCCATTATCTTCCCTTCTGTGAAGGGAGAGAGATTCTCTTCTGAATCTCATTAGATTACTAGGTATTAACTTTCTTTTGTTGTTGTTTAGTTTTTTGAGACAAGCTCTCAATTTGTAGTTTAGGCTGGCCTTGAACTCGCAATGTAGCACAGGCTAGCCTCGAACTTGAGGCAATCCTCCTGCCTCTGCCTCCCAAGTGATGGGATTATAGGTGTGAACCACCACACCTGGTGTTGGTATCAACTTTCTATGATGTCCTTGTGCCTGTGAACAAATGTACATGCTTTTTCTCCTGCTAATCTGTCTAGTACCACTTTATTTCAGCAGATTTAAAGACTCAAAGAGAGAAGGGAGACATTTCCTGCATTCTTTAGTATGAATAAATGTCCAAGGGCCCATGCTGATATAAATTATGGAGCAAAAGAAAGGGGGAGGTCAAGTGACAAATATCTCTAAAAAATAATTCTGCCTAATTCACACAGACACTGATCCTAAGGCCCATCCTTGGGTATGGGCTATGCATGGTTACTTTCTGCCAGACTAAATAGGATGAAATGGGGAAAATCACTTTGTGAAGATGGAGTCGGATGAACACTGCCTTAGACAAGTGATTGAGGTCAGTATCAGCTGCGATAGATCACTTTGTGGTATGCAACCTTCACACTTAATCGCTGTGATCTTCACAAAACGTATAACCTCAGTTTGGTTACGAGAAAAGATTCAGACAAAATTCAGTTAAGAGGCATTTTCAAATAGAACTGACCAGGTTTCCACAAAACTGTCATGTTCTTAAAAATTGGGAAGCGTTTGAGAAAGTACGACAGAGAAAGGCTTGAGAAAGGCTTCCGGGAGAAGCCTAAGAAGACATGATGATACCATGGAATGTGGTGTCCTGGATGGACCCTGAATATGAAAGACATTCATGGTCAGGCACGGTGGTGCCTGCCTGCAGTCCCAGCTCTCTAAGAGGCCGAGGCAGGACTGCAAGTCAAAGCCCACCCTGCACAGCTCAGCACCTTAGCAAGACAACTTCACACTCAAGATATTAGTAAAATTACACAATCTGAATAAAACAGAGATTTTTTTTTAGTAAGTAATAATAACTGATATTGTTTTGCTAATTGCTACAACTATGCATATTAAAATAAGATGTTAAAATAGGGGCTACTGAGTGGGGAGGTGTATGGGAATCTGAACATTAGAGAAACAAATGCATACCATTTTTACTAGACCTATATCCCATGCAGTACTTGGGGCTTCTCTGTGCTCATCATTTGTTGGGGATTCGGACTTGCCTCGCTACCCTGGGTTTTATCTGTTGTTGCTCTACATCTATGAACTGTACATTTGCTTGCACCATTTGCTGCCCCTGTCTTTGCTGGCAGTGTCCAGGGGAAAGTGTGCTGCCTGCAGATTCTCAGAGACCTGGGTCCTCCTGCGTCCACCGTCCTCACACAGGACCACAAGCCAGGCCAGGCTGGCTGGAGTCTGTCCTCTGTGGCTCCAGCCCTTTTCCCCAGGTCCTGACTCCTCTGCACTCCTCTGTGTGACTTCTCTTTCCACTGTGAAGCCCTTGACTCGAGCTGCTCAAAAGCTGAATTTGTCGGGAGGAGAGGGAGTAGGGGTCTGCCAGGCAGATGGGGAGCATAGGTTTCCTGGACGATGCCTGTGCCCAGTGCTCCTGCTTCATACAGGCAGAGAGGGATGCTGGGAAATTTCAGATCCAAGAGTATGGGGAGGGAGAACCTACAGCTGGCTGTCTTTCTCCTTCCTCTCCCTCTTCCCATGCCTTCCTGTCCACAACCCAACATTTTCAGCCTTTAAGAAATGACAAGAAAGCTGGGAATCCAGTGGGCAGCTTTAGCAGGCTGTAAGCCCAGAGTGATTGCTTCTTTTTGAGCCTTTCCAGTAGCTTCTGCTGCTCCCCCAAACTCCGTCTCGGGTTTCCGGCTGCTGACCTTCTAGCACATTCCCACACTCAGATTCGTTCGTGGCCTGTTGCAGGAACATCCCTGGAATTCCCACGGGCCCCTGCCTGGCCAGCACGCTTCCTGGAACGGGAGCTGTCTGCTGGGATCCACAGCACACATGGTTTCCCAGACTCTCCGAGCCCCAGGCGACTTCCGGCTGGGAGTGGCTCTAGGAGCCACGTGGCACCCACACGCCTGCAGCCCTGGGCTTGGCTAGTTGAGTCCCAGGCAGAGAGAGGGCTGAGGCTGCCAGGGCTGGGTTGTCAGACCTGACTCCAAGAACTCCGGGAAGTTTGCAAACTTCATTGTTAAACTCAGTCATTATCAAACATTATATAAGCCGCGGAGTAAACAAGTTGAATCAGAAACAAAGATAGTGGAGATTCAGAATTTAACACTTCCTGCTTGAACTCATTCTGTGACTCTCTGTGTGGTGGGAAAATATGCTTCTTTCCTAGGTCTTTCCATAGGGACCTGGAACAACAGTCGCTTGAAATGGGCCATTAGCAGGGTTTATGCCACAGAGATTGGCAGATGGTTGGTGACTGGGATAATTGATTGCCGATGCTGTATGCTTGCACCGAGTTAGAAATGAATGGAGCCCTGTGGCCAGCGTGTTGCAGTGCTGGGTACATGGGCCTGAGCCCAGCCCCTAGCAGCTCTGGTTTTAACCAGGGTGCTGCCACTCTGTCCACCCTCATGGCCTCAGCTCTCTTCAGTGAGCCCCTCACCCACCCCCCTAGCTGCTCCCCATCACCCAGCTGGGCAGGTGTGCTGTTTTCACTTACTTATGATGTGGCTTCCCTTCCCCACTCAGCTAGGTGCTTCTGCATTTCTCACCTCTGTTGGAGTCTTACCTCTGTCCCTCCCTGTCTTCCTGATTCACCTGTCACAACCTCCCAGGGCACAGTTTCTTTATGATCATCTGACCTTCTGGGCTGAGGTCAGTATTGCTACTAATACTGTCCTCTGCTCTCTGCTCTACTAATACTGTCCTCTGCCGGCTCTCTACCCTGCTCCTGCCCTGTCCACGCCCTGCTTCTGTGCAGCCTGAGCCCTTGACTCCTGTGTGTGCCACTATGGAGCCCCCAAATCTCTTCTCTGTGCAGGTCCCTTGTCATCCTGACACCTCTGTGAGAAACTGGCATTCAGGGACAGGACTGCCGCTTAGACTTGGGAGAGGTTTCAGAAACTACCATAAGCAATGTGAGAGGCCAGGGGCCAATGCTTCCCTAGTCTGCAGAGAATTTGCCATGTCAAAGTGTTTTGAATCAACCTGGCTGCCCTCAAAACAGACTCTTGTATCATAGGTACGTGGTTCCAGTCGCATCCCTCTAGTCTGCAGAGCTGACCCTGCGGCCTCCCTTTATTCCTTTGCTGGTGCTGGGCAGCCTGGGGAGCTTCTGGGAGCTGCTTCCCGCTTCAGCCTTTACTCCTCTGGGCTACTGATTGTCTTGTCCCTCACTGGAGGTCTGGAGACTCTGAGACCTGGGCTGGCGCACTCTACTCTCTCCTCTGCTGGGGTCTCAGCTTCTTCATCAAAAAAGTTAGAATGGGGCCGGGGAGTTAGCTCAGTGGTTCCGGCGCCTGTCTTGCAAGCGCAAGGGCCCGGGTTCGATTCCCCGGTAACCACATAACAATACTGGGTGTGGAGACCCACACCCAGCAGCAACCAGTACCACATACCACAGTGCCGGGCGTGGTGGCTCACGCCTGTAATCTCAGCACTCGGGAGGCAGAGGCAGGAGGAT
>PVIR01016445.1:0-36628 GCA_004026965.1 Petromus typicus | reverse complement strand
AAGGCAAGGAGAAGTTGCAGTGAAGTGTTTTAAGCTAAAAGAGACAATAGTTTCCAAAACAGACACATTTTTCTTTCAAAATTGATACAGAAATAATATATTTCCATAATAAAGATATCTTTAAAAATCAGCACCATTAAGATAACACTTCAAAAATTTCCATGGATATTCTAGAAGGAGATAACAAAGGTAATAATAATGAAATAATAATAATAACAAAATGAAGGCAAAGCTAGCTATCAAGTAGACCAGAAAGAAACCAAATAGCAAAAAAAGAATTGATGACAGGTATAAGTCAATACCTATCAATTATAACTGTCAATGTAAAAGGACTCAGTCAATCAAAAGACACAGATTAGCAAAATAGATGAAAAAAACCCAAAATCCAATAGTGTGCTATATATAATATATATCCCTAACCAAAAAATAAATTCATAGACTGAAAGTATAAAGATGTAAAATAATAAAGTATGCAACAAGGGCCCCCAAATAAACAAGAAATTATAAAGTGAACTTTAAGATAAAAGGAGGCAAGAGGAGGCAAAAAAAAGGACATGATTTATTGGTTGACAGAACCATTTAATAAGAAGCAATTATACAGTGATACCTCGGTTCACTTACTCAATTTGCTGTATTGTTCTAACTACAAACTGAACTGGACAAGAGCAAGTCAGTTTTCTCACAAAGTCTACATTGGACTTGACCATTGAATTTTATTTGGTTTTCAGTCAACCTGACTTTGGACTAGAATCATGGAAAGAATCAAGCTTGTGTTTGAGGCACCAATGTATATACACTAACCCATGGTGCACACGACTTCATAAAACAAAGAGTAGTAGACATCAAAAATCAGCTAAATGCTAATACAATTATAGCATAGGATCTCAGTCCTCCACAGTCACAAATAGGTCACCTAAACAAGAAATAAATCAAGAAACAATCACAATTGGACCACAACTTCAAACAAATGGATTCAATGGATATATATATATATGGCTGTTCCACTCAACAACAGAATACTTATTCTTTTTGGCAAAACATGATCCTCCAAAATGATCACATAGCAGCTAATACATCATGTCTATGTAAAGGCAAAATAATCAAAATTTTATCACTTACATTATCAGATTACAATGGGATGAAGCTAGAAATCAATAGCAAAAGAATCCACCGAAACTGTGAAAATATATGGAAATTAAACAACATTCTTGAATAATGAATACATCAAAGAGAAAATTAAAGAACAAAATAGTTTCTATAACTAAATGATAAAGCCAGTACAGCATAAGTAAACTTATGTGACATGATGAAAGCAATCCAATGAGGAACATTTATAACAGTGAAAGCCCATATCAGAAAAACAAAATGAGCTCAAATAAAAAAATATCTAACGATGCATTTCAATGTCCTAGAAAAACAAGAACAATACAAATCTAGAGCTTATACAAAGAAAAAAAAAAAAAAAACAATAAAGACCAGAGCAGAAACCAATGAAATGAAGATTTCACAAAACAGTCAGTAAATAGAAGAGTTAAAAAGACTACTGGAAACTGTTTTCCAATATTGTACTGGAAAACTAAAAGAATGATAAAAAGAATACTGGAAAGTCTTTGAAAGAATAAGCAATATATACAAATCTTTAGCCAGTCTTAGCAAATGAAAGAAAAAAAATCAATGAAATTAGAAGTGGAAAAGGTGAGACTACAAAAAATCCAGACACCCATTAGCAATAGCTTCATGCCAAAAAATTGGAGGACTGGGAAGAAATGCAGCAATTCCTAGATACATATGAAATACTAAACCTGAAAGAAGAGACTTAAAATCTTGAACAATCTTCAACAATCTTGAACAGTAACTGGTAACGAAATTGAAGCAGTAATAAAAACACTTTCATGGCAAAACATGAAGAACTTGATGGATTCACAGCTGATCTTCCTAGAAGATCTAACATCAATACTCCACATACTAATAAAATAAAGAAAAAAAGAGTACTTCTAAAATCATTCTTGGAAGCTAACGTTGTCCTAATGCCTAAACCAAACAAAGATGCAACCGAAAAAGAGAACTACAGGCAAGCATCTCTAACGAAGATAGGTGTGAAAAGCATTAATAAGATACTACCAAACAGAATGCAATAAATCATCAGAAGATCATTCACCATGACTGAGTAGACTTCATCTCAGGGTTCAACATACACAAATCAATATGTGAAACTCATCACATAAATAGAAACAAGGGAAAAAAATCACATGACCACCTCAATAGATACCTAAAGAGCCCTTGGACTGGACATCCACTTATGATAAAAAAAAATACTCCTTGAGGAAAATAAGTATAGAAGGATCTTATCTCATTCTGATAAAAATCATGTATGACCAAGCTACTGCCAATGTACTAAATTGGGAATCTCTAAAAGTTTACCCTCCAAAATCAGGAACAAGAAAAAGATGTAAATTATCAACACTCCTGTTCAACATAATCCTCAAAATATTAGCTAAAATGATCAGACAAGAGAAAGAAATAAAAGTGGCTTATGTGTGTGTATGCATGTATACAAGAGGACAAAAGTATTCTTATTTTCAGGTGACACTACATTTTACTTATAAGACCCAAAAACTGACCACAAACTTTTGAAATTAATAGCTATGTTCAACAGTAACACAGGATATAATGTATAGGATACACTGAAATCAACAGCATTTCTATACACTGTAGGCATCCACTATAAAAGAAATTAGGAAAACAATACCACTTGTAACAGCATCAAAAAATCAAAGCCTTAGCAATTAATCTAGCTAAGTAAAACAAGAGACCTCTGTAATGAAAACTGCTCACTCTGGAAGAGGAAATCAAAGAGTATATTAGAAAATGGAAATCACTGTTCCCTTGATAGGCAGAACCAGTAAAGTCAAAAGGACTATATCTCCAAAACTGATATGCAGAGTTAATATAATCTCAATCACAATATCAACAATATTCCTCACAGAACTAGATAACTAAAACTAAATAAGATGATATTAAATTAAAGAGCATATATACAGCAAAAGAAACAACCAACAGAGAAAGGAGTCAATCTACAGAACAGCAAGATACTTTTACTAGCTGTTCCTCAGAGAGAAGCCTAACATCTTGAATATTTAGATAACTCAAAAAAAAAATCACACTTGCAAAATAATGGACAGTGTACAGAACAAATTGAAATGATAGATGGTACAAATGGCCAATAAATACATGAGAAATGTTCAACATAACAAAATACTAGAGAAATTCAAATTAAAACTACAGTGAAATATAATCTTTTTTTTTTTTTTTTTAGGTTTTTTGAGACAGGGTCTTGCTTTTGTGGTTCAGGCTGGCCCTGAGCTCAGCCTCCAACTCACATCACAATCCTCCTGCCTCTGCCTCCCGAGTGCTAGGATTACAGGCGTGAGCCACCACGCCCGGCACTGTGGTATGTGGTACTGATTGCTGCTGGGTGTGGGTCTCCACACCCAGTATTGTTATGTGGTTACTGGGGAATCGAATCCGGGCCCTTGCGCTTGCAAGACAGGCGCCAGAACCACTGAGCTAACTCCCCAGCCCCATGAAATATAATCTTATTCAAGGAATAATGGCTATCATCAAACAAGATATAATAATAAATGCTGGTGAGGATGTAGGAAAAAAATGAACTCTTCTACACTGTTGGTGTAATTGGTACACCACTAAGGAAATCAATGTTGTTTTAGAAGTATTTTTAAATTTATGACTATTTTATTTATATTATTTGTTTTTCTTGGTTCATTGTAAAGCTTTATGCAATATCCTTTATCTTGTAAAGAATCTTTTTTGTCTTGTTTTCTACTCTGCACAACTATTTTGCAGATAATTTCATGCAGTATTATTCTCTTAGTATTTAATAATGAAATTTGGATTTTTTTTCATAAAATAAAATAAGAAAGAAAAAGCTTCTTTGCTTACAGTGAGGTCCATGAAGTACCAGCATCCCCCTTTAATGTACTATAACATCATGAAGTAGTTGACTGAACACATTAACATTTATTTTAAGCACTTTATATTTTTATTAGCTCACACGATAAATAATGTACACATCCATTACAGGGATTTGGTATGTAGACAAATCAAATACTAGTCCTTTTACTTCCCCTTTCTCTTTCCTCCCTTCCCTGTCCTTAACTCTTAGAAACATGTTTATAGATACTTTTCTAAAGAAGAATTACAAGTGACCAATAATCAAATAAGTTTTTGACATCTTTAGCAACTGTGGAAAAGCAAATCAGAACTACACTGTGATTCTTCCTCCCCGATTCAAAATGCCTATCAAGAATAAAAGAAATGAGACTGCATGAACAAAACTTCTATAGCACAGGAACTGGCTGAAGAAATCAACAAATGGGACCTCATTCTTTTAAAAAGCTTCTGCACAGCAAAGGAAACCACCAACAGTGCAAAAAGGCAACCAACAATGTGGGAAAAAAATCTTTACTAGCTGTTCCTCAGACAAAGGGCTACTATCTAGAATATATAAAGAGCTAAAAAAAATCAGCCCACCCAAATTTAATGACCCAGTTCAAAAATGGGCATCTGAAATGAACAGATATTTTTCAGAGGAAGAAGTAAGAGCAGCTAAGAAGCATATGAAGAAATGCTCAACATCATTAGGCATTCGAGAGATGCAGATGAAAACAGCATTGAGATTTCATCTCACTCCACATAGAATGGCTGCCATTTCAGAATCAGCCAACGGCAAATGTTGGCGAGGCTGCAGAGAAGAAGGAACCCTTCTCCACTATTGGTGGGACTGTAGACTCGTACAACCCCTGTGGAGATCAGTTTGGAGATTCCTCAAAAAGTTAGGATTGGAGGTCCCATTTGGCCCGGCCATTGCCCTGCTAGGTATATACACAAAAGAATTAAAAGACTCATATCACAGTGACATATGTGCACCCATGTTTATAGCAGCCCAATTTTTGATTGCTACATCTTGGAAACAACCCAAGTGTCCATCAACTGGAGACTGGATAAAAAAGCTGTGGTTCTTCTACAGAATGGAGTATTACTTTGCCATAAAAATGATAAGTTTGAATCATTTCTACTTAAATGGACATACCTTGAGGATATCCTCATAAGTGAAATAAATAGGGCACAGATAGGTACATATCACATCTTTTCTCTGGTATGAGAAAATAAAGATGTAAATGAGTCCTAGAATTGTATGTTTTATATTGTGAAATAGAAAATGCTCAATGTAAAATAGGGAGAAGGGGGGAAAATGATGAGATTGTAACAAAAAAGTAAGGAAACAAATTTTATGTATATGGTGGGGTGGTAGGGTGGGCAGCGCTGTGGGAAAAAATGAGAATTAAGTTGTGTCTTATACTCGTACAAATCCCCATTATGTAGTGCAATCATGATGTGTATATGTAATGTACCAATTAAGATAAAAAAAATTAAAAAATAAAAGAAAGAATAAATACTGGCAAGGATGTGGGGGGAAAAGGAGTCCTCCTACACTGCTTGTGGAAGTGTAAATTACTAGAGCCATTATGGATAGAAGTTCCTAACAAACTAACAATAAAGTTATCATTTGACCCAGCTATACTACAATTTGGTATATACCCAAGTAATTAAAGACTGCTTACCATGGTGATACTTGCCTACTCATGTCTATTGTGGTCAAAATGCCTTTTCCAAGATGCGTGACTAGTCTAGCCTCACATCAACAGAAGAATGGATATAGAAAATGTGATGAGTTTACGTAATGTTGTATTACTCAGCCCTAAAAAATAAAATTTTTGTCATTTGGAGGAAAGTGGATGGATTTGAAGATCATCATACTGAAAGAAATAAGCAAGACTCAGAATGGCAAATATTGCATATTCTGACTAACATGTGGAACCTCAGAAGATCACAGGAAAGTAGAAGAGAGACTGTCATTAGACACAAGGATGGGGATGAGAGGGAGAGGGAGGGAATGCAAATGTGGGTCACTGAGGGGGAAATACACTAAAAATACATTACACACACCGCCCCAAGTGCAAAGGGAATGGTTAAAGTGAGTTATGCACATACAAATCTTCCTAAATGAAACCCATTAATTTGTACAACCAATATGCACTAGTAAAATCTGGAAAATATCTCTTTACATATGGCTTTCATGACATGCTTACTTATTTATTAATCCCTGGTATTTAAGCCTGTGCATTTAAAAAATAAAAAATGAGCATCTCAGGAACAATTAAGAAGCACAGAGAATTCATTTCCTTCATTCCTACAAGTGCAAAATCCAAAGGGGATCCTTCGAAGCCCAGCTGGGCAGCTATTTAGAGGAAGGCTTCTCTGACCTTCCCATCTGGAAAGCCACCTTTTCAAAGCATATGTTCAGAGATCTTATACTTTCTAAAGTTTGAAGTATGACATTTTCTACTAGTGTTCCAAAATCCAATGTCCTGTAAGATCTAGTGTTGATCACTTCTGATAAGCAAAGTTATTTTGTCTTAATGTTAAAGTTAGTTATTTGTGTATTACTTTACACTTACACATGAATAACCAGCTGGAGGTTATATCTTACTCTTATTCAGATCCTATGCTACATCTAGCAAACAGATTTGGAAAATGAAGACACTTAACACTTATGTAGTTAATGAATGCCTGTTCCAGACTGTACTGTATAAGGATGACATTAGATAGCAAAGAAGCCCATACAGATTGAGTTACCTGCTGGAATCTCTCACATTTTCTCTCCCTTCCACTGTAATTATTCCCAGACAGTTAATCTCACCTTCAAATCCATACCTGGAGTAATTTCATAAATAAATACAGTGACTACTACTAATAATAGATAAAACTACAAGGTATTTATTGTGTCAGGTGCTGTTCTATTTATATACATATAAATATTTATATACATATAAATATTGGTAAGAAATCCAATTACACAGATGTAAAAACTCAGCATTGAACTCACAGCAATCCTCCTGCCTCTGCCTCCCCAGTTCTGGGATTACAGGCGTGAGCCACCACGCCCGGCATTGTGGTATGTAGTTCTGTTTGCTGGTGGGCATGAGTCTCCATGCCTGGCATTGTTTTATGTAGTTATTGGCGATCAAACCTGGGCCCTTGCACTTGCAAGGCAGGCGCCGGAACCTCTGTGCTAAATCCTCAGCCCATAATTTCTTAATCATTAATCACCAGTCTTATTCTCAGGCCTATGTACAAATAGAACTGAAAAGAAAGAGTCAAATGTACCTTTCCTCTTTGCTTATAAGTCCTTTCAAAATTGTGAGATTATCTCTAAAACAGTATCATCATTTCTTTACATTTAGAAAACTATCTTCTGAACAGAGATCTTGTTGGCAGCAAAATATCAGTGTGTTATTTCCAGGAACACAAGCCAGAGATTGAAAATATCCTGTTGGCACCACTAGCTCTGGTGCCCTGTTATCAGGTCAGTGCTCTGCTCTGCAGGCATGCAAGTTATTTCAGCTTTTGTGGGTACTGGCATTCTTCATCCAGCGAGGCAGCCAAAAGCTGTGGTGGTTTCATTGGTATTAAAAGATTAATAAATTGGTCTTGGTTTTGAGTAACAGAAATACATGAGGAGGAAACTAAATCACTTTCACTCACACAATAGCCCCTAATGCACAGCTGGCTCTGAAATAACCTTTCATTATTTAAAACAACACTGTAAAAATGCTTTACTTCTTGTTCCAATAAAAGCTGATGTTGTTCATATGAATCTATTAATGATCTTGTTAAAAACTAATGTCAATTTGCAATTTTGTTCAACTCTCTGATTGGGTCAAAGGTTTATCACATACCACAACCACTTTTATCAACAGTGTTAGGGATGTGCACATTCAGATCTAACTACTTTCATGCATATAATATATATTATACATATATATGTATAATATATATATTATGTATATATGTATACATAATATATATTATATATATAGTATATATATATACATAATATATTATATTGTGTATATATATTATATATACATATGTGTGTGTGTGTGTGAGTGTGTGTGTGTGTGTGTGTGTGTGTGTGTATCTGCCTGCAGGACACAGCCAGCAACTTTTCCTACATTAGGTTAAATGGTATTCACATTGAAATTAAAAGATGTTTACTATTATCTGACACTCTTTAAATTTATGTTTCTAACCTTCCCCACTCTTTTTTTCTTCCAGTCTTCTACTCTGCTACTCATTTCTCTTTCCCTTCATTTCCTAACTTCCACAAAATGACTTTGACCAGAAAAGCTATAGAATTTCTTGACTTGTGGCCTCCTATGTTTTTGATTATGTGCTCTTCAGTGAGTATATATATATATATATATATATATATATATATATATATATCTTATAAATTACTGCATTCACTTTTGTACTGAAGCAGCCTACATTGTATAAGATGTATAAAGTTAAAGGATAAAATAAATGTAGAAGGATGTTCTAGCGTTTCCCTTCGGGATACCTGTAGATAACTGAGTATATTCTAAATAAAATTTATAACTCACTGATTGTGGGATAACTAGTTCCAATAATTCACTGTTTTGTAGTAAAGGGAAATAATTTTAAACTTAAAAATTTCAAAAAGGAGAGAATTTAGCAAATATAATCTTCTCAGTGAAGCTGGCACATTAAACCAGTGTGACTTAATGCAAGACCATACTGCTATTACAAATTTATCTGCAGAGCTATATGTGTTTTCCCTGTATTACATTCCTCTCCCCTCTGTTAGCTGGTCCAAGATTCAGTCACAAAATTTAATTCTTCCATTACTCTTTGCTTATTAAATATTTCTTGTGATATTAGCTTAGTTCTTAGTTTAATCATCATTAAAATTTTTTTGATCTGTTCTTTTCTTCTCTTTCATGTTCTTCCAGCAAGCCTTTTACTGTTTTTCCATAATCTACTATTTTCTTTCTGTCACCTGTTTTTGAGGTGTTACCTTTCTGTCATTACAAGCCTCCCATACAGACAGAGAGGAAAATAAACAGAAAAAGAGGATGATATTTGTAAATTGGGCATAATTTTACCAAATTTATTCATATTTTAAAGTTGGCATAAAAATACATTTGATTTATATCAGTGTTGGCTAATTTATGTGTCATATTTTCTTTAAAATATATATAGCAATGTTGTACTCCTACATAGTTTTTATGTAAGATAGTAATATATGATTACTATTCCGTCAGTAAGTAAAAGTTTCCTAACATTTAAAGTGATACCATAGGGCCAGGGAGTTAGCTCAGTGGTTCTGGTGCCTGTCTTGCAAGCACAAGGACCCGAGTTCGATCCCCAGTAACCACATACCATACTGGGCATGGAGACTCACCCCAGCAGCAATTAGTACCACATTCCATAGTGCCGGGTGTGGTGGCTCACGCCTGTAATCCCAGCACCCAGGAGGCAGAGGCAGGAGAATTGCTGTGATGTGAGTTTGAGGCTGAGCTCAGGGCCAGCCTGAACCACTAAGTGAGACCCTGTCTCAAAAACCCTAAAAAAATAAAAAAAAATTAAAAAAATAAAGTGATACCACAGTGTGAAATTAAAGAACAGTGTATTTAAAATACCAAATAGTTATACATAGTACTACAGAACATATAAGCAATGTAGTTATTCTTTTCATGGCATGCTATAAGGTACTGTTAGGTATTATTTTCAATATGTCTCTGAGTTATCCTTCAATATAAGTGTTCCCATTCTTTTTACAATGATACACCTTTAGGAGAACCCTGATTTCCCATCATGCTGATTCCATTTCACAGCCCTCTTATTACTAGGTGTGACCATGAATGTAAGATCTAGCCCTTCAATGTGAGAGAAAAAGAAATTCCCACCATCTTGGTTCTGCCTGTCCTCAGTGGAGTTGTCACCCCTGCCCCTTTTCCTTATCCCAAGAGAGAAGGAATAGATAAAGAGGGGTCTGGGGTTCTGAAAACATAGAATCTACATGCTGACCTAGGACCAACTGCTAATATTAAATATGTTGAAAGAAACAGGCTTTAAAAGCCACCATTATGCTGGCTTTCCACCATAGCAGTCAAGTTGAATACAGAGATCCTGCATTTGGTTTATTGTTGCAATGTGAGATTTTTATTGGAATGTGTATGTAGATATCATCTCAAAGTCCATACAATTTTTACAATATTTTTGTGAGTTTATTTTGCTTTGAAAATAGCTTGTACTTTGTTTTATATGAGTATATAAATATGAATATATATTTTAATAATTATTACGGTTATTCAAAATTTGATTATTCAGAACTCTTTAATTAGTAAACCACAGTCGATGACAAACACACAAGTTCTTTAAAAAGAAAGTCTAACCTCAGATCTTTCTTTACATATTTTCCATCTTCACATCTCTTTTGGGTTAAAGACACCACAGTTTAGACTGTCTCCCTTCTCCAGATCTCTTTTCCTTTAAGAGTTGCTTGGAACCAGATGTTTCCCCCGGCAGAGGCAGCCACAGCCCTGTGGGCACTGGCCACATGCACAGGACCTCCGCTCAGACTTGACATCTGCTCATGATCCCCTTAGTTTCCTTTTGATTTCAGTGGCTTCAATTTCATGACCTACCTCCTTGTATTTATGAGAATGAGTAGCTTGAAAGGTCAATGCTTAGACTGACTACAGAGGCATTCTCCAACTGAGACTCACGATAATACATGTGCAGCTATTTGGTGGGATGAAATATTGGATAATGAGGAAAAATAAGTGGTAGAAAGAAAACAAATGCTTGCAGAAATCATGAGTTTCAAAGCATGATAATTATCTTTAAGGTACAGTGATATCTCTGGAGCAGTAGTTCAATACATTTTGAGTCTAACTCAGAAGCCCTTAGGTTTTTGTTGCTATAGAATCTGGGGTGTGTATAAACTGACAAGAGATACACACTCTGAAATGTAATGAAGAGTTTGGTTCATTCACATGTCCACCAAATAATGAACTCACTAAAGTTCTCTAACTAAAGTCATGTAATGTTTACATTATATTAGATTATATTTTTTCAAGTTGTCATTGTGTAGCTATCACTCTGGCTAACAAATAGTTTGAAGGTCACACTTATGCTTCAGTATGTGGAATCTCACTTCCACAGACGTGGAAAAGTGATCTACATGTTCCTGTAAAAAGGTTTTATCCTTTAAACTAGTTGCACTTACCTCAAAATGAGGTATGCATATGGAACTGTTGATGACATTTTACAAAAGTTTTTAAATATTCACTTTCATTAAACTTTTCCACCTAAGTTTGGACAGGCTATGACTATTTGCCACCTTTATAGACATATGGATGAACAGTTTTCAAAATTAATGCATATGCATCACATGCCATCATTTTAATGGCTGTATAATATTCTATACAATAAGTACAAATAATTAAGCAGATTTTTAGTGATGGAATTTTAAGTTTCTTTATTTTGTTTCCATATACCTTTTCCTGAATATATTCTATTATTTTTTGATAAAGTTTTAAAATGGCTAGTCGTCAACGTAAAGGTAACTTAATATTCACTTAATGATGGATAAATAAGAAACTCTCAAATATTTTAGTTTTAATCTTCTTTCACAAGTATACTTTTCTGAACTAAATTTTGAACCTTAACTTTTGCACTTAATCTTGTCATAACAAGGCACCTTAAAATGGATTACAGAGTCAAAGTAAATATCTCACCAGACAATAGCACATTTTAGAGAGCTGAAATGCTTAAAATAGAATATGTAAGTTAGAACTTGTAAATAAGATATAATTATAGCTCTCAAAATGCAACCATGCTATAATGACAAGTCCAAGAATAAATTCTTCTCAGCATTCTTAGTATTGATATAAATGTCCAAGTGGTGAGCATATGTTTGGGGAATGTTTAATGTTTCTGTCAACAGTTGGGTAAGATTTGTCTTATTTTAGGGGAGCTAAGTCATAGGTCAGTTAATGCTTTCTTACATCATTATTGTGTTCCCTCCAACAGATTTGTTAGAATGTATGGAAATTTCTTTTTAAAAAAATGACCCAGCATGCCAATCATAATAACTTCATGGGGCATTAAGATTTTAACACAACTTGTGAAAGGTGTGGTTTGCCAAATGTGCTGAACACTGTTGTCATACAATTTGAGCACAGTGATTTTTGCTGTAAAGTCTCTTAATGCATTTAAATTAATTCATGACACACTGTTGGTCTAGTTTGTTAGGAAAATGACAGTTTATGGAAACCAGACCTCTTTTTGCCACAAGGACAGTTGATGAACACCCCACCTCCTACCTTTTAGGTAGGTAGTCCCAGTTAGATAGAACTAAGAATATTAATTTGGGGTTTAGTAGACTTCCAATTATAGACTAAGATAACATTGATAGAAGCTAGGCATTTTGATTTCATGATTTTATAAAGTATCCAAGCTATGGAATTATTTCAATGCCAGGTGGAATGTATAGGAGAAGATATTGTATTTTGATTTATATCATGGACTTTCTAGAGCTATAATATTTGAAGAAATTCTAAAGTTTTGGCTACCATACTGATGTTTGCTTCTTTCACATGCAGCCTTTCAGGGAGAATGATATTTCTATAACTAATCAAGGACCTTGGTATAAAAAATTTAATTTTCATGATTGACCATCTTTAATTAATTACTAAAAAAATTTTGACAAAAAACCAGATTTTGCTGCACATATTGATGTGAATGGGCCAGGTTATCACAATTATAGTATTTGCATATTTGGGAGAAAGAGGCAATGTTGTCTCTGAATATGCAAAGAGGTTATTTTTAATATGTACTTATGCCACATGATTTATGATAGAGATATAGTTTTTGATAGGACAAAAAGTCCAAATACTAAAAAATATCATGACAATATCAGATATCACTCTTCAGAGGAAAAGTCTTGCCTCCACACAATTCCATAGTAGAATGACCATAAACTCCCGAGATATTATTAGCAAAATAGAAGATCATTGTTTTTTAAATTTTATGTATTTGAAGAGCTTTACCAGTTGGATAATCTTTAAAAAGCATGCATCTGCATTATAGGGCTAAACATCTACATATTTATTAATTAAAGCAAAAAGAGCAAACGATGAAAATAATGATATTTACAAAACTTCAAAAGCCACTCAATCTGTGCACAGGTCTTACCTTTCTCTTACGAAGTCTAACCTGGCCGTCGATGGGCTCCGGGGTGGCCAGGGCATCCTTCACAGCTGAACACTGCAGACTGTCTTCCTCTCTGACCTCAGGAGGGTTGTTGTTTTGATGTTCTGAGAATCCACTGTTCTCCAGATCATTTTCAGCTCCACTGGGGCCAAGAGGAGACAGCTGAAGGCAACTTCCCAAACCTGCTTTTAATAATGGCAATTCTCCATCATCTTGTAATTCATGGTTAATGTTTTTTTCATGTTCATCTTTAGGGAAATCAGGTTTCCTTCGTTGTTGAGCAATTACAGCAGAATTAACCAGTTGCTTCTCAGGCACAATATCTTTCACATTCAAAGAATCGAATGCCTTTTCTTTAGGTATATCTTCTATTTCACAAAAGTTTGTATCATCACAAAGCTCCAGGCTTTTACTTACAGTGTCAACAACTTTTTTTTCCTCACTCTCTCCTCCTAGTGCTAAATCAGCCTTACCAGCAGTTCCCCAAGAGCTGTAAGAATCATGGCTGCTTTCCACGGTGGGCAATGCCTTTACTAAGGAGCCTGCTCCTTCGACATTGTGTTGGCCTGAGATTTTATGATCTTGGGAAGTTAAAATCTGTTTATTATCCGGAAGGTACAGATCAGAATCAGTATCCTCATCAGAAACATGCACTAATGTTTCTGTGCTGGCCTCCAGAGAAAGGAACTGACCTTCACTTTCATAGCTTTCACGTTCATTCATTCTCTTTGAAATGTGACCCGTGGGCCTCCCAGGAAAGTTTCCCAGCTCTGAGCCATGACAGCAGTCTGGGACCGATGCGCACTTCTCTTTGCGATCCACATTCAGAGTTGCATCTTTCTCCATACTTGCCTGCAAGTTGTCGGCTACAAGTCCATGATGACATGCTGTGTTACAATCATCAGAATTAAAAGGCTGTCCCAGCCGTTGGGTCACATGTTCTTCCCAGCTTCTCTTTCTGATAGATACAGACATGTCATCATAGTTTAGCAACAGACAAGGAGATGCATTCCATATGAGGTTAATGTAGATGAAACTTGAAGAAAGATTATTTCAAATCCATGGATAGAAGAGAGTGAGTTTTGTCATTTCACCACCTATTAAAAAATTTAAAAATATATTAGTATAGATATATTTCTAAAGTCGAAGCATATCTTGGAAAAGAGAACATCTAATTTGTGTTATGAAGGCTGAGGTAAGAGATTTTATAAATTTCCTGTTTAATAGCTTTTACAGAATTATTTTTTAAAGAAGTTTAATGCTATAAATATTTTTATTTAACATAACTGGCAGAAATTACCAGCAATACTTTTAAAAACATCTGAGCTACTCTATTAATGAATAAAGATACACATACCAACTTCTACTAAGAAAATATTTGGATTGCAATGCTGAAAACCATGAGAAGAAAGCTGCTGGTCTAGCTTCTCTGTTTTTCCAATTAATTTTTTGTGAACACAAGTCAATGAAGAAATATATTAACTGTTTTGTTTCAATGGAACCAAAGGCCACCACGAGCTGCTCTTCCAAAACTTAAGCTACAGAGACAACACATGTAATGCATTAGTGTGTGGAAGAGTTTTTACACTAGTCCAAAATGACTGGGACTCATTTACTCCATGGATAAGTAAAAAATACAGACTAATAGTTTAGCTCATATTAACGTTCATGGATAAGGCAGCATAATATATCATTTATGGTGCTTTATTAGAGATAGATCTGTTTATTTACCCTATGACTGGTATTACTACTAGCTACAAGCTAGTATTGTGGAATCTTAAAAATTTAACTAACATACCTTTCCAAGCAGCTTATTATTGCTATTACAGGTAAGCAAGTTAATATTGCTGAAAGTTTAAAGAAAAAGAACCTGACCGAAGTTACATATATAAGAATTAATTGCTCTGCTAGGTATATACACAAGAATTAAAAGACTCATATCACAGTGACACATGTGCACCCATGTTTATAGCAGCTCTATTTGTGATTGCTAAATCTTGGAAACAACCCAAATGTCCATCAACTGGAGACTGGATGAAAAAGCTGTGGCTCTTCTGAATATTACTCTGCCATAAAAAATGATAAGTTTGAATCATTTATACTTAAATGGACATACCTTGAGGATATCCTCGTAAGTGAAATAAATAGATCACAGATAGGTAAATATCGCATCTTTTCTCTGGTATGAGAAAATAAAGATGTAAATGAGTTCTAGAATTGTATGTTATATATTGTGAAATAGAAAATATTCAAAGTGAAATAAGGTGAAGGGGGAAAAATAATGAGATTATAACAAAAAAGAAAGGAAACAAATTTTATGCATATGGGGGGATGGTAGGGTGGGTAGGGCTATGGGAAAAAATGATAATTAAGTTGTGTCATATACTGGTACAAATCCCCATTGTGGAGTACAATAATGACATGTATATGTACCAATAAAGATTTCAATTGAAAAAAAAAAGAAGTAAACCAATAATCAAATTAAGTCCTGATTTTAAGACCCAGGCTCAGGTAGCCAATAAAGTTCATTGTATTCATGCAGTTATGAGATTCCACCTTTCTTTCATGCAGGAGTTCAAGTGCATCGTAAAGAAGATGATGATGAAACAATAGGACAGCCTTCAAAATTATGAGTCTCATTCTCTCTGGTCTCTAATGTATTTAGTGTGTATATTTCTATTAGAATTTGGTGGTTAAAATTCAAATAAATAAAAAAACCCATGTATCAGATGAGGTCAAAATATATACACCATCAAAGTTTCAATTCTTTTGCTTTCAGCTATTTAAATCTTTAGTGAAAGGAATCAAACAGTTCCAATGTAAACTCAACGTTATAAAACTGACTAACATGATGGCACAATGAAATCAAAGTACCAGAATGTAAATAAAAAATCCCATCTAAAGAGCAGTTACTTTTAGTTTTTATTCTGCATTAGAACTGTCAACACTTTACATGGATTGATAGATTGGCTTATTGATTTTAGTCATAAACAAGATTAATTGCTATGCTGATTATGGGTCATTTAAATCTTTGAAAGGACTTTGACACCTCACCAAAAATTTCATTTTATTCTGACTACATACATGGTGGAAAGGTAAATATTCCTGCTTTATAAATGCTGGTTCAGGAATGTTCTAGAATTCTGATCCACCAGGATGGCCAAATATCTCTGTGGATGCTATTTGCTTCCCTCAAAAGTCTGTGGTTGTTTTTGAAAATGGTCACAATTCACATTTTCCATGTTGGCCTTCACTCTGCAGTCAAAAGAAAATATAAAGTCTCTGAATTCCATGTATAAGTCATTATAGTGTGGGAGGCTACGGAAGGTGGAAAAAATGCATAGACGCAGGCCAGAAAATTTCTGCTTTCCTGGGGAAATCTGGGTTGTAATAGGGTGGATCTGTGTAAGATGCTTTCTTTTCTTTATTTTTATCCACAGTAAAAGAACAGGCTAACTTAAAAAATGCCAAGTGGTATTACTGTCATTCTTAAGTCACATTTGCAGTTAGGTTGAGTTTGAATTCTGGTTTATATATATTTTTTAAACTATGGAGAAATACATAGTTTTACTAACTTCTTGAGGGGAAAGAATACACAACAATACTGGAATTAAGTCTCTGTAATAATATTAACTTATTTAACTCAACCTAATAAGATGACAAGTATTTCTCTCAGGCTAAAAGAAAATAGTTCAAAACTTTCTGAGGTAATGTACAGTAGCTGTAGAAAGAGACTGTAAATTAGTAAGGTTCAACACAATATCTACTCTGGGTTCTGAACATTTTCAAATCACTTCCATATTATCAGTATGAGGAACATGATACATTTTGAATACCCACCTGAATCCTATGGTCTGACAGATTTTTTCAAAATTCCATCACACCAACTTTCCTACTCACATTTTCCTATTTAAATTCCAATTTGTAAGATTCACAGTTAAATTTAAAGGCCAAAAAAAAAAAATTAGTACATAAGAGCATTAGATTACTGGTAATCACATCTGACCTTAGTTGGCTCATTTTCTAAATTATATGAATTGAGTAAAATTTGAACTGTAAGATAGAGAAGTTTGTAAAAACAAAGCAAAACAAAATAAAACTGACTCTTCCTATGGATTTTTTCACCAGGTTGCCTTATTGAAAATTAGATTTCAAATTTCTGAGCAATTATTTTGAAAATGATTATTACATTTCTTTTCTAAATCATTGTTTTGGGGTGCAATTTTATTCAAAATGAGCTCAGCTACTGAGGAGTTGGATGGAGGACGTGGAAAAGTGTAGGTCATTCCTGGGTGTTGATTTTATGAAGTGGAATTCCATGGGGAGTTTTTCCTTGTGAAATACACACATTTAGACAGCACTTCTTAATGTCACCAGAGGCCACATGTACTATTGTTACGTAGTGATCCTAGAAAATAGCTGCAAAATGTCCAAAGTTCCTTTCTATAATATAAGTGCATAGGATATTTAGATGCAAAGTAACTTTAAGGGTATTCTTTGAATCTATTTCTTTTTTTCCCCCAATTTTTCTTGGTACATTATATATACACATCACGATCTCATTCAACATTGAGGATTTGTAACAATATATGACATAACTTAATTCTCATTTTTCCCATTCCCCTATCCATGTTACAACCCCTCCACCTGCCATATACATAAGCTTTGTGCCCTTTTTTTTATTACCATCATATTATTTTTCTCCTCGCTATTTTCCCCTTCACCCCTTTTGCTTTGGGTATTTCTATTTCACAATATATAATATACATTCTAGAACTCATTTACATCTTCATTTTCTCATACCAGAGAAAAGAAATGATATTTTTGTAACCTATGTATTTCACTTATGAGGGTGTCCTGAAGGTACAGACATTTGAGTATGAATGACTTAGTCTTATCATTTTTTATGACAGAATAATACTCCAATCTATAAAAGAATCACATCTTCTTTATCCAGTCTCCAGTTGATGGACATTTGGGTTGTTTCCAAGATTTAGCTATCACAAACTGAGCTGCTATAAACATAGGTGCACATATGTCACTATGATATGAATCTTAATTCTTTTGTGTGTATCCCTAGCAGAATAGGAGGGTCAAATGGAACCTCTAATCTTAGTTTTTTGAGGAATTTCCACACTGATCTCAATAAAGGGTTGTACGAGACTACACTCCCACCAATAGTGGAGAAGAGTTCCTTTTTCCCTGCAGCCTTGTGAACATGTGTTGCTGGCTAATTCTGAGATAGCAGCCATTCTTTGTGGAGTGAGATGAAATTTCAGTGTTGTTTTCATCTGAAACTCTCAAATGACCAGAGATATTGAGCATGTATTAATATGCTACTTAGCTGCTTTTACTTCTTCCTCTGAAAAGTGTCTTTTCATTTCAGATGCCCATTTTTGAATTGGGTCTTAAAATTTGGATGGGCTAATTTTTTAAAGCTCTTTATATATTCTAGATAGTAGCCCTTCAGGCCAATCTCCCTAATGAACATTGATGCAAAAATCCTCAATAAGATCCTGTCAAACAATACAGAGAATCCTCAAAAAGATCATACACCTTGACCAAGTTGGATTCATTTCAGGGATTCAAGAATGGTTCAAAATATATTCATCAATAAATGTAATACACTACATTAAAAGACTAAAGGACAGAAAACATATGGTCATCTCAAATGATGCAGAAAAAGCATTTGAAAAGATACAACACCCATTTATGTTCAAGACCCTACAGAAGATTGGAATAGATAGTCTCTATCTCAAACTAATAAAAAGATGTTTATGAGAAACCATCAGCCAGCATCATACTAAATGGTCAAAAATTGAAACCTTTTACAATAAGATCAGGAAATAGACAAAGATTTCTACTCTCACCACTCCTGTTCAATATAGTACTGGAAATATTAGCCACAGCAATTAGGCAGGAGAAAGAAATAAAAGGAATAAAGATAGAAAATGAAGAAGTTAAACTGTCATTATTTGCTGTTGACAAGATACACTATATAGAAGATCCTAAAAATTCAACAAAAAAACCTACTAGATTTAATCACCAAATTTTGTAGCATAGCTGGATAAAAGGTCAATGCTAAAAAAATCAATAGCCTTTATATACACAAACAACAGACCCACTGAGAGAGAAATTGGGGAATCAATTCCTTTCACAATAGCATCTAAAAAAATGAAATATCTAGGAATCAATCTAACAAAAGAGGTGAAAGACCTCTACTCTGAACACTACTACACTCTGAAACAGGAGATAGAAGAATATATCAGAAGTTGGAAAGACTTAACCTTGTTCCTGGGTAGGAAGAACCTATATCATCAAAATGTTTATACTCCAACAACTACTATTTAGCCTCAATTACTCAATCCCAATTGAGTCTTTCTTTTTGCATAATACTCCTTAACATACACATTTCATGAAATCCAATACATATTTTATATTAAGAAATGTTTACATATTAATGTTCCTAAAGTGACAATTAGAGATATTCTAGTTTAAGTATCATTGACCTATATGCAACATTAAGTAATTATGCTTTCCTCTGTTCTTGCTTCTGAAATAAACATATACTTTATCATCTCACCTGCCAGTTAAAAGAAGAGCTGGATGATAATTGTACTGATGACTTTATGTCCGGGAAAAACAAGGCTCATGGGAACTTCCAATGGTTTAAATGAAGTGTGTAGCACTATAGGATTCACAACATTTAGATTACAATCAGAGTTAAAGAAGAGTTTATTTCATGTCCATTGGATGGTGGATACTATGCTAAACATCAGGAATATGAACCTAAATATAGAGTCTACCTCTCCTATTGGCACTTTTAATGTTATGAGGAAAACTCATGTAAACAAAAGAATGTCCTATCATGGCTACAATACCAATGATACATGTGTCTATACCACAAAAAGCTTGAATAGATGAAGAGTCATCTATTTCCTCTTGTACCTCCCTAATTTTCCTTCCTTTTCTCCATCTCTGCTTTTGGGAGTGCTATAGGGGACTGTGACTATCCTCGCTTAGGGTTTCACAAAGGCAGGAACCCCTAAGGGATATATACTTGGATAAATTTTGTGTCCAGAACATCTAATCTCTGTGGGACTTAAAGGAAAGTTTTCCATTGGATGAAAGAGTCTTCCTTTCTCTCTTTGGATTCGTGCTGTTGTAGGACAACTCTTTGGAAAAGGTTACAGAGGGAATAATAGACTGTAGAGAATTACTTACAACTTAAAAGCTCATTAATCTTCTCAGAGGGGAAGAACATTTCTCAGGAGCATTTCAGGGAATAACTGAGGGAGGAAAATTTCCAAAGCAAAAATTTAAAGAATAACCCAGAGCTAGTGATGTAAGCCTTCACATTGAAGGGAACTCGTTGACTTTGACAGAGTTCACAGAAAAATATGGATTGTATGATTTAATAACATTGTTAAACTTGAGAGGTAAAGAAAAGATCCTAAATGTCCTCAGATAGGTAAAGAGTTTCTGTTTTGGGATTTGGGGATAAAAATGGCTTTAGAGGGCTGGGTATTTAGCTCAGTGGTTTTGGTACATGTCTTGCAAGTGCAAGGGCCTCGGCTTGATTCCCGGTAACCACATACAATACTGGGCATGGAGACTCACACCCAGCAGCAACCAGTACCACATACCACAGTGCCGAGCGTGGTGGCTCATGCCTGTAATCCTAGCACTTGGGAGGCAGAGGCAGGAGGATTGCTGTGATGTGAGTTGGAGGCTGAGCTCAGGGGCAGCCTGAACTACAAAGTAGTGAGACCCTGTCTCAAAAAAAAAAAAAAAAAAGAGAATGGCATCAGATGTTTCAGCAGCAACAGTGGAAGTAACATGACAAGTATTTCTTCAAATTACAATGGGCATTATTTCAAATTATAGGAAAAACCTTAGTTTTAAGCCTGCTTTGAAAAGCTACTGGAGAGAGAATAAGTAATGTAAGAGAGGCATAAGATTAAGGAATCTTAACATTTCACACAAATGACCAGGGAATTCCAGAACAAAATGTGGGTAGCAAATCTAGTGGACAGTCAGTTCACATAAATTCTAGTTTTCTACAGAGATATCTGTAAGAAATAAAAGAAAGATTATACATGTGATTGCATTGAGAGGAACTTGTTAGAAGGTCAGACAGCTGGAATGGAAGAAGTACTTAGAAAATCATAGAAAACTAGGGAAGTCAAGTATTATATCCACATTTTGCTATTGTTGTGCTGGGGATTGAACCACATGACTCTCACACATGCTAAGCAAACACTGTACCAGTAAGTTACATCTCCAGTACTTTTCAATTTTTTTTTCAGACAGAATCTCATTAAGTTGCTAAGGCTGACCTTAAAATTGTGATCTTCCTACCTCAGCCTCCTGAGTACCTGGTATTATAAGCATTCACCAGTATGCCTCATTGGAAAAAAAAATTAAAAGAAGAAAATGCAACTATCATATGCTACCTGCTAAACTGCGAAATTTATTTTATGGAGCCAAAGTGATACAAATACAGTAATACCTCAGTTCACACATGCTTCTGCCTGGGAAGAATTCAATTTGTAACCAAAAGAGTTTGACAAAATTTTGCTTTCCTTGGTGAACTTTATGTTGGGGGACAAACATGACTATGGCTATTTTCTCCAGAATTTTAAAATGAATTAAGTTGATGAACCTGAGTCCCATTGTAAATACTGAAATATACAAAAATTGATGCCAAAACATATTTTTTAGCACACGGGGTTTTATGAAGAGTAAATTTGGGACTGAGGGGGGAAATAGTTACAGAGAAGCAAATGTTTAGCATTTACAGTAAGAAATTAAAATATAATGTTTAAAATAGAAAAATCATATTCTAATTACATTTTTCATAATTATGCAGGTAAGTACCAGGTAAATATTGTTTGATTTTCTCTAGATCTCAGAAATGATGTTGTCATAACTTAAGTTATATGTATTCTTTGGCAATAATTTTAAAATGGAACCAACGCATATATGTGAGATTCTCTGTGATAAATCTGATGCTGCCAAAGTGTTATCCTATACTTTCTCTGCTCCCCATAGCAGGCTGTAACCTCACGTCTTTAATCAGCTGATGGAGACATTTTGTATATTTATCTTGAGCCATTAATGTCAGTCAAGTATCATGAGAGTTCTAGATGATTTATTTTTCCTTTTGTGGTGATACCTTTTCTTCTCCCAGGTTTCCTGAAAATTCCTGGATCCAAGGTAGGTATTCTTGATAATAATTTTAGTAATTGTATTTCTCAAATGTTATCTGAATAGCAGGTTAAAATCCATAAAACATTATATAAAGAGCAATCAATCAGTAAATGCGCAGGGAAATGGCATTTTGAATTGTATCACTTCTGAACTTGTTTGGGGCATCTCATGGCACTTGGAGAGATGACAGCATTTTACTTTATTTCTTCAAAGGCTGACACCTTGCTTTGATTTTTAAAGAATACAGATAGCCATACACACATATGTAAGTATAAACAAATGAACACATACCTGACACTGGGCCTTCATATGTGTGTATGCAGCATACATACCCAGTGTAAATATGTGACTAATTCCTGGGATTTTTCTTAAGCACTTTGACACAAATCCTGTATACTTATCAGAAGTTAAAATAAAGATAATCAACACCTTCCTTTTGTTTTCCTAAGATGGCTATAGTTCTTTAGTTTCTTTTAAAAGTTTTTTTCTTCCTACTTACTCATTCTGTGTTTAAATTCTAGATTATGCTCTGCATCTACTTGAAGCACATGCAATAGTTACTGCAGAGCATGTAATCAGTCATGGTGAGAACAAGAGAAGATGTAAGGGTAATAATCACGTTTACTTAGAAGTACATTGAACTTTCTAAAATGTACTCTTGGAAGAAGATAATACATCTTAGTCAGGAAAGGAACATCTCCAAATTGGCATGTTTTGTTGCAAATAGCTAGGGTCACACTGGTGGGGTGGATGCCAAGGGAATCCTAACATTCCTAGTGAATTCTAATCTTAATATGTCTTAAACTACTCTCAGTGGGTCACATTTGTACATAGTACATGAACTGGACACTTAGTTAGACAGCGACAGTAGACAACCAAGGATTGATCAAGAAACGTTTACAATTGCTGCATAGTGTAAATGTGCACTTGCGATACCGAGTAAGTCTTCCTCACAATGGGCAAGTATTGGGTCAAAGTGCTAATGATTTTCTTAGGTTGGGCACACTGAGGGACCTTCCAACTGCCCTCCAACTCAGTAAATCCAAAAAGAGTGCTTTCCATTGTCAAACTAGATGAACACCAACAGGATGCTTAGGAAGAGCTAGAAAACTTTGAGCGGATACAAATTTTTATCCGGATACAAATTCCTGTATGTAGATGCACAAACAGCAAAAAAGATAACACATCTATTAAAAAGTATGTCTAGTCAAATTAATAATTTCTTAGGAAAAGACAATTAGAACTTTTTTCTTTTAAATATTTCAATTATTTATATCAAATTATAGAAAAGTAGAATTAGCCCATGAGAGAATTTTTAATAACACCATGTAAGATTTATTTCCATATGATTTCATGTAGATGAGCCTTATATAGCAGTGATCTAAGTCTTATTCCCTCAGAAAAATCATTATCCAGCTGGTATCACATACCAACCTGACGGTGAAATTTATACATGAATTGTTCGCACAAAGCATAAAGTTCTGTTAAAATTCTTTATTAGTAAATTGCTTAATGGTAAATATACTATAATAAAATATATGCTTCCAGTATTTAAGCAGTTGAAAATCACCATAAACTTCGGTAAATTACAAAGTAAACTATCTACAATGAGCCAAATATAGTAAGTAATACATTACAGTTTCTGAGAGACACATCTAAGCTTCCATCAATTTTTAATGTTCAGAAGAAAAGTGAAATAGGCACTCAAATTAAAAAAATATTCTTTTAATGTTAACCTATTCTTGTCTATATCACAGTCCTATTGTAAAACTTGGAGAGCCTTGTTTTTTATTCTTTGCTCTCAGAATAGAATTTCCTCCAGGAATTAAGGCAAATTCGAAAATTAACCTTTTCCATCTAATGGAAGTCTGCTCATCAGAAAAGAGCATGGTGTTACAAAATTGTACGGTATTATTTTGGCGGTGCCCTATTTTTACCTCCAGGTTCCTGAGTGGTATCTAATTATCCTGCAGGGAGGAGTTCAGGCCCTGGCAGTGTTTGACTAACCACCCACTGCATAGCTCTAGGCAACCAGTCATAGAGCACTGAACGTTTTCTTAGAGTTCCATTTGTAATTTGAGGCAATCTTGAAACATTTCATAACATTTCTCTTCTTATCAATAAGAATTTTTTGATGATATATGCTTTTCAAGTGATCCTTGAATTATCATGGTTCTCAAAAACAATACTGCCTTGTGGTTGTAACATTTCTAGATACCTATGTTTTTGGAGGGCTCTGTGTTTAACTTTTAAAAGGTACACAAGCCTTCTCCATATCATGAAGACTACTTGAGGTGTTTAGAAACACAATATGCCCTTAATGAGTACTGCCAATGAGTTCATTAGTGAAAAATCTTTTTCACACCATACGTCTTTCCTACAGAATTCTTTACAGTCAAAAAACATATTTCCTTTGCTCTGAACTTTTTCCATTTGAAATTTTTCACTCAACAGGAAATAGCTGAAATGTTAAAAGTTTGGCTCCACTTCCCCGTTTTCCTTTTGGATGACAAAGTACTATGACGGAAATGTGGCTTTTCCTCATTACAACAAGATATTTCTGTTCACTAAGACACATGGGTTATAATGTTTTTTTTCGTCAACCTAGTGAGATGATACCTTCATTTTAAGTGGTCACTTTATTTTTAGCTTTGCTATCATTTCTAAGAACACTCTAACAGTGGGGCGTAATCACTACATGTAGATAAAGATATAGCTACATTGACACAGGTGCTTGGGTAGCAAAATTACAGCAGAACCCTGAATTTTAGGCATTCTAGAAGAATAACTATCACTGAAATCAGAAACAAGGAATTGTTGGGAATTTAACTTCCTCTAGAAACTTAGTTTACTCCTATAGGCCAATACAACTTTTATTTTCTATGATTAATATCTGTAATTTCATCATTTTATGAACTACGTACATTTAAACTTGTTTTCATAACATGTACTTATCTATATACCTACTCAACATTAAGGAAAAATATTATACATTTTTAATAATAATAATAATAATATTTTTTAAATGTCTCCTTTTATTAAGCACACATATTGGAACAAATACTATATTCAGTGTGCGGTTTCTACAAATAGCCCCTGACAGGGATCTCCAAACCTTGGACTGTGAAGAAATAAAGATTCCTGCCCTCAGCAGCTGGCCACATAGCAGGAAATGAATGGCAGGCAAAACAGTGAAGCTTCTTCTGTACTTGGTGCTCACACCCACTGCGGGTATTCCCTTCTCCACTCTACTGCCGGTAGGTTCTCATTAGACTGCAAACGCTACTCTGCGCCAAAGTGTACAACAGGGATCTAGGTTAAGCACTCTTTATCAGAATCCAATCCTGAAAAATCCATCCTTTCCAAACTCCATCCTTGGGAAAATTAGCTTCTACACAAAACCAGTTCCTGGTGCCAAAAGAAAGAGTGATAACTGTTCTATGACAGATACTATCACTGTCCTAATTTAATAGGCAGAAACACTGAGAGGACTAAGTAATTCATGTCAAGCCCCATTTGTTGGGCACAATTATCTTTGCATGTGTGTGGGGGGTGGGGCAAGGTATCCGTTAAAAATTATTTTTCCTAGCTGGAGATTTAGCTCAGTGGTTCAAGATCCAGAGTTTGATCCCTGGTACCACCCACCACAATGCTGGGTAGAGTGGCTCATGTCTACAGTCCCAGAACTTGAAAGGCAGAGGCAGGGGGATTTTTGTAAGTTCACTGCTTGCCTGGGTTATGTAGTGAGTTCAGGTCCAGCCTGAACTACAAAGCAAGACCCTATTTCAAAAAACTAAAAAAAAAAAATAATAATAATAAAAAAGAATTATTTTTTCTTATTATTTAATCATCCCCAAATCTGTCTCAGTTTGCTCACATCTATCATAGGAATAATGAATATGTTTTTGCACAATAATAATACTACATTAACGTAATAATGAGCTGATATATGTATTGAGGACTTATTTCAAGGCATGTTGCCCACATTCACAGTGCCTTCACCCCACAAAAGGATGATGATGGGGGTTGTGTTTGGGATGCTGATACAATGAGAAAGGTGGCTTTAGTTTTTGAGCTGAGCTACAGCATCTGTGTTTGAGAACCAGCTGGGACTATCACTTGCTGGCCCATATCATTTCAGGATAGCTGCGATTACACCAAACTGTGAGACATGGTATTCCAATGAGAGAGGATCAAAAAACAGATGAATTCAAAGCCCACGTTCTGAGTGCCCATGAGTTGCAACATCCCCCACTTATGCTGTAGAAGTGTGCCCTGCTTTCACTGGCCTCATGTCGTTTTTATATTGAATCATGTCTGGAAATTTACACTTCTGATCCTTAATGATCTTGCGATGCCACCTGATAAGAATGTAATGTTCAGGCTCAACCTCTGAAGACTTCAGCAGTCACTTTCTTCTTGCCCTTTAACAGCTAGTGTCCTATCACTAGAGGATGCCTGGAGGGCAAAGTGAAATTTCAACCCTCACACCTTACCACTCACCCACTCTGCTTTTCTTGTGCTCCCGCTCATCCCACATTTATCTGTTTACAAACGTATTGACAGCTACTAATATTTGGGGTATTTTTCTGATTTGAGAGAATAAAAAGAAACATAAATAAGTTGCTAAATTTTCTCTGTGATCTCCTATTTCAGAACTGACTTTTCTCAGTGAGTTACTGCACTGTGTTGATAAAACACTTTGTCATTAACCTAATACAAAAACAGTCCTTTCGCATATACATTTAGACATGTCTTCCACTCATCTCTCACATAAGGAGCATGTACTACATTCATAATGATTACATTGCCTTCCAGTTTTTGTGCAGCTGAGGCCGTTTCAGCTTTTCTACTTCACTTCTATTTTTTTTTTTTTTTTGTAATAACTTACCGAATCAAAATCAACCACCTTTGGGCTGGGGATTTAGTTCAGTGGTTCTGGCACCTGTCTTGCAAGTGCAAGGGCCCAGGTTCGATCCCCAGTAACCATATACCATACTGGGCGTGGAGACTCACCCCAGCAGCAACCAGTACCACATACCACAGTGCTGGACGTGGTGGCTCACGCCTATAATCCCAGCACTTGGGAGGCAGAGGCAGGAGGATTGCTGTGATGTGAGTTGGAGGCTGAGCTCAGGGCCAGCCTGAACTACAAAGCAAGACCCTGTCTAAAAAAGCAAAACAACAAACAAACAAACAAACAAAAATCAACCACCTTTTTTGTTAACTAGACTTCAGTCTTTGTTTTTTCTTTTTCTTTTTCTTTTCTTTTCTTTTCTTTTTTGCTTAATTTCTTTTATAACTAAGCCAATGTGATTCTCAAAACGCTCAGTTAATTATTCATTTAATGCCTACGAAGCCATAGAAATAAATTCCCACTGTGAATAGAAAGTTATGCTTATCAATAAAACTCTCTGAAGTAAACTGTGCTTTAAGAGGCTTATTCTCACGTACAGTTATTGATATCTGTCCATTTTAATAGTGAAGTCCTTCATCCAGCATTAGCTCATTTTCACTTGGAATTTTGTGGTTCCTAAAGAGTTATTTTCATTGTAAGATGATACTGACACTAGTTCATTCATTTTCCAAGAAGAACCCAAATCAAAATGCAAGCTATACAGTTTAGACCTACTGTAAGCCTTTAAGACCCAATACTTTATAAAGTTAAGCCATGTCTTAAAACTTTATACCAAGAACACAGAATAGAAAAACTTTAAAAAACTGTAATGTTGTTAAGGGAAAAAAAAAAAGAACTGAAGTGACATTCTATCTTTAACTAGATCCTCCAATAATTATCCAGGCAGTTTTATAGACTAGTACTTTACTACGGTAATTTCTCATTCTGATAATGTAATTTTGATAATGATAGAAAGAACTGTTGAAGAGTGTTTTAAGTTAAAATTTAATCTGATTCGTAAATGAAAAGCAAACAAAAACCAAATAAATAAACAAACCAAAACAAAATCATGACATACATTCTGTCTAAATAAATATCATTTACTAGAATTGGAATCTATCAGTTTTAAGACAAAATAGTGTTTCTATATACACAGCAGCATAGTTTGTATCATATGTGATGTAGGACAAATGAAGCTGCCAAGTCTCCTGTTTTTACTGCACTGGTATTCATTTATGTATTGTAAAATATTCTGTAGTCTACAACTAAAGGACTTTGTAGAAAGATCAAAGTAGATATATGATTCAAACGGTCAAATAATTGAAATAGGCAGCAGAAAGGAAGATGAAATGACTGGATTTAAGTGGTCTAAAAATGTACATTAATATTTTCATGTGTCCTCTTAGCCTTTTTATATTTCCACTGAAGAAAAAATACAGAGAACTAGAAATAGGCTAAAGCAATAGACATTCAGTGTAGAAAAAAAGGAGACTGTCTGGATACATCAGACCCATAGACCAATTCTGATAGCAGTTATAAATTCTTTCTGGAAGTCACTTGGATGGAATACTTTTTATTACAGTTATGAAGTAGACAAGCTCTTTTCTTGATCTATTTTTAGAAGCACAAGTTTAAAGTTAATGAAACATTATCAGAAAGATTTTCTTGGCATAAGCATTAAATATAACAAAATAATCACATAGCAAGTTATTCCTTTAAACTATTTGTTTAAGCCATAATACATTTTTGAAGGCAAAATTTTGCATTTGAGAATATTTCATTATTTAGTGATTTTGATTCTTTCTCTTAATGATTCTTTTCTACATTAGCGACATTTGTGAAGCTTTAAATCCTTTTCTTAGAGAAACTCAAATTTTCTTCTTGCAAGGTAGCCTTCACTGGACCCGATCATACCTCATTATGCATAGCTATTTGACAGAATTGTGGTGTAAGAATGTATCAGTCATCAATCAGGGGTACTGTGGTTCCACTGTCATCTCTTCTACTGGTTATCAAGTGACCTTAGACAGGTCACTTCTGAATGCTATTCTTCAACTTCCTTGTTGGCATCTCAAGAGAATGTCAGAATCCATAAGCTCTTATGCTCTTTGCCTGGCATTCTATTTGAGAATTTTCTTGCATCATTATTTATATGTCAGAATTTTATATAAACATATATATATACACACAATGTTCTGGGTATTGAACCCGGAGCTTTGTCCAAGGTCGCAAATATTCTACCACTAAGCTACAAGCTGGCCCAAGATTCTCATTTTTAACACCTCAAAAATAATTTTCTCATATTTTAAAACCTTTCACACATAAATAAAAGTCATTAATATACATTATTGTAGCCTAGGAATTGGGAACAAATTAGCTAATATAGTAAGTGGTCACCTTGTGGTATATAAAAGCTTATAAACTATTACTTGATGTTTTATGTTTTGTCAAAATTGTTCTCCATCTTTCATTTAGAATGTCTTGTGTTTACTTAGTATATATACATATATAGACAAATATTTGTTCTCTTTACATACTATTTCATATTATTTTTAGAAGTAATGATTTTCACTGCAAGTATTCATAATTATAGCAGTATGTTATATTGTGTATTATAAGCCTATGCTGTCTCAATCATCACTCAACTTCTGTACTTGTAGACTGAATATTTAAATACTAAAAAAGTTTAAAGAGATTTAATACAAGAGAAATTCACAATTACATGATGTATGGACAAACGATCAGTTTTCATATGATTGTACTCATTTTGACTGTCTCAAAATAGCAATCAGTGCCAAAATTGTGAGGAGTGTCATTTACTTAAATAACGCAAGATACTGTCACAAATACGATCTGAGCAGTGAATCCAGAAAATTTACTATAATTATAACCAATTCTGAGATTAAATACCAGTCGCAACAAAAATAATTCCTGAAATTTCATGTTTACTTTTCTGAAGTGATATTTTAAAGATGTAGGTTGGTTAAAATTGGTTTTTGGGAAAATATTGAAGAATTCAACCTTCCTAGTTTTTAATCAGGCACAAAATATTCTTTGGAGATTTATTAAGAGTCACTTTAGTGGTGTCTCTTCTAGGCAAAAGAATCAGGGAAGGAAGAATTCACTCCTATTTCACGCTTTCCTGTGAGAAGATGTGTTTGTTTCCTATTGTGCCATACAACAGAAAAATAGTCCTTCCAGATCTACTAATAAAGGAGTTGAGGATAAAAAGAGATCAAAATAAAATGCTGCTGTGTGGAGGAAGAGTACAATCTCAAAGGGTCCTATTTTAGAGGTGACATTTTGCGAAAAGGGTTATATTTGTTCTCCAGTTAACTTTTCCCTCTGTTGACTTCAGGGTTTAGCTCTGAGACCTAGGGAGTCAGCAAGGGAGTGCGGGATGCTGTCACTCCATACTGCCTCCTCCGCGGAACCCTCCGAGTGAAAAGACGCCCCAGGCTCTTACCTAGATCCCAGGAGGAGCAGCAGCCAAACACACCATTCAGAACTCAGGCTGGGAGAGAAGTCCGTGTCCCTGTGAGTTTCTCCAAAACATAAGTTCACGTTTCGAGGTTGAGATCATGGCTCTATTCTAAGCAGTTTTATGCGGTGTGTGATTCTAACAAAAACACCCTCCGCAGCTGGAGGCAGCCTCAGCTAAAGCCGGATCCTGTCAAGGCGTTCCCAGTGACTTCTGTCTACTAAATTCAGACTGATGTTTTGCGAAGGGGGCCTCCACAACCAGGCCCAGATTGCCTGGAAAGTATTTCCTGCCTCTGAGAAGTGTGCATGTGAGAAAGACTGCGAAGCCGAAGGGAGGGGGAGCGCTGAGCCGCCGGGGCATTTCAGGAGTTCTGATTTTACACAGAACTGAAGTGAGTTTGTCAGAGCTCTTGAGGTGATTAGCTGGAGAGTCATAAAGTCCTAGAGCTTTTTCTATCCCACACCGCCTATGAGAAAAGGGAGGGGAGGAAAAAAAAGAAAGAAAAACATAGTTCCCTCTCCATCTGCCACTTTTCCACTGTATTAAATATATATACACCGCTCAATCAAAACGCCTTTGCCAATTCTCATTTTGACAGACCTTTTAGCACAAGATGAATTTAGAGTTTTAATATCATTATTATTATAAAAATGTTAAAACCTTTAAAAATGTTAGCTAAGATTAACAATGCTGCAGCCCTTCCAGGCTGTACCTGAGAAAATCTGTGACATCCGGAGAATCCAGTAAGTTGAATATTTTCTTCCAGTTCTCTCTGAGCCCAAGAATTCTTCACAGAATCGAGCAGTTTAGCTTGTGTTACAGCGTCTGCTGCATTACATCTAGCCAGAATTCTCCAGAGTTACACAAATCCAGGGCTGGAAAAGCAGAAGACAGACTCCATCTTGATCATATTAAAGTCTTGCTGACACTAAACACTTACCACTGTTTCCCTCTAGCCTCACAGAGTCCTTGAGTCACAACGTTAAAGCAGCTCGCAGCCTCTGTATCCTTGGTCCGTCACAAATTTTGTGAACTATCATCTGTTTATCTTTGCTGCTTTCTTGTGCCTCCACTGAATGACTTCCTCCTAGCTGCTCCAGGCTGGGAACTTGGACTACCATTTGGTTTTGATTAAAACCAGACAGCTAACTCTGGAGAATTTAGAGAATAAGCTAATGGAAACTGCAAGTATGGCTTTAATTAGTGCATCAATTAATAATAGATGTTAGCTTGTCTTATAATAAGATGTCACAAATACAAATGTTCTGGTCGTTTCAGGAAAGAAGTTGTACAATCTCTCTCCTTTTCTCTGTAGAGAAAGTGGAAGGGATGGAGAGGCTGGTGGCCTTAGCACATGTAGGTTCTGAAGAGGGCAGTGGGATGGCTTCATTGTTTATGAGAGAGAAGCAAGAAATAGCATCCCTGAGTTTAATTATCTAGTTTGGTTGAAATTGCTCAGTAAATCTCCTTTCTTCTTCACTTACAATCAGTGGATCCTATTGCTATTTGTGTCTTAGCATTTTTCTCAGGGGTTGATCTTATTGCTCGATCTGTAGAGATTTCAGACTTCTAGAGTGTTAATAATAACAAATAAAAGAATAATTCCAAATCTTATTTGATAAATGAGTAACAATGAAGGAGGTATAAGAAATGTCAAGGTTATTTGCACTAGTATCCATCTTCTTCTCTGAAACTGTATGTCTCCTTGTTTACATTTACACTGAGTTGGCTCTGGCTTGTAGTTAACAGCAAGCTGGTCGTCAGATATCACAATACACTTAAACTCCCTAAGACCACTGGGTATCTGATGACTTTGAGAAGCATGATGCACAGCTACTGTCTCCTAAAACTCTCAAAATTAATTCAGAATATTAGCTATTGTAGTAACATATCAAATAGCAACAATTACTTTTACCAAGCCTGAATCTCAAGATGAGAGATATTCATATAAAAACGTGTAGACAGAAATTGTTTGAAAAATGTAGGTCAAAATCTTATAGATATGAAAATGAATATTTCAATTCTTTTAATTCTGCCTTCAATGATACATAAAGACAAAAGTTCATTCTTTCATAAATTCTTTAAATCACATATTTACATTTAAACCTCTTCCTTGGCCCATTTTAACTTCCTGATACTGTGTGTGTGTTTTGTAGATAAAACATTAGGAAGTAATTTTCTCCCACGCAAATTATGGAAAGTGGCCAATCCTACATTAGAACTGAATTCCTCCAAACTAATGATTTGTGTTTCATTTTTTCCTCCACTTTCCTTCCACTTAATTATGGTGTAAAATTAGGGAGACATCTTACACTCAGAAATTTCAGATTCCTTTTTATAATTAGAGAAAATTTCATGTTACTCAAAGATTGGAAACCAGGATTGAGTTTATATGCCCATGAATTTATACTTATTTCTCTAAGGAAAATATTGGAAAGGAATGGAATGCAAATTGAGATAACTGCTTTCCTAAAATAACACGCATATCTCTATCTTGTGTCTATCTCTGCCCTAGTCCTGCTATATGGTGGCTGCTCAACATATGAGCTCCCTCCCAAATTCTATAACCTCCCCATCTCTGTTTCCATACAATTAGCATTTTTTTTCCGTTTATCTTGGCCCAAGGAATAACAAAACCCTACTCACATGCATGTATAAAAGGAATTTTTAAAATAGATATCTACACACTCTTGTTAGTTTCTCTTTTACAATCTTGGTTCTCTAAACAAATAAGACTTCATGTTTTCTTATTATAAGCCCTACTTTCCAACCCTCTAATCAGACTTATTTATTTTCCATCTTTAATTGGTTAACTCCAAACAAATCTCAGAACTTATGTTCTCCACAAAGAGTTTACCAAATATGCACAAAAACGCTAAATAATAGGTTCCTTGACACTTAGCATCATATCAGGTGTATAGAACGGGTTTTAAATATTTGTCTTTTTTCTAGATGTAAATCTAAATACTTAATCTCTTAACTGCTTGCTGGTTACTCTACAGTAGGTCAGATAGTTAAATACTTTACAGGGGCTACTGGGACTTAAACAGGAATGTTACAATATGAGGTTAGCTCCAAGACAAGCACAGTAATCTTTTCTAAGTTACTTAATTTGGATAAGACTTATCTTTAGTCCCTTTCAAAATCAGACATGCTAGGGGCTGGGGATATAGCTCAGTGTTTCTGGCACCTGCCTTGCAAGCGCAAGGGCCTGGGTTTGATTCCCAGTAACCACATACAATACTGGGCATGGAGACTCACCCCAGCAGCAATCATTACCACATCCCACAGTGCCGGGTGTGGTGGCTCTTGCCTGTATTCCCAGCACTTGGGAGGCAGAGGCAGGAGGACTGCCATGATGTGAGTTGGAGGCTGAGCTCAGCGCCAGCCTGAACTGCAAAGCGAGACCCTGTCTCAAAAAAACCTAAAAAAAAAAAAAATCAGAGATGCTAATCCGTATAAAACTATTGGGCTTCATAACTAGTATTGTTGTGTTCACTGGTACCTACTGTTTAAATCTTTGATTTTTATCTTTACATTTCTATTTCAAATAACATTTTTAGAAATTTATAACTATTCATTGCTTGTCAATCAAAATTCAAGTTAAATGTACATCTGAAATTATTATATTGCTAGAACCCTGTCATATTCTTTGGAAAGAACAGAGTAGCAGGAAGATTACAAGTTATTTTAAGAACAACTTTATTCATGATACTATCAAAAGTTCTAAGTAGTTGGTTATGATAAATGTAATTAATTAGCTGACTGACTATAGTGGTTTTTGTAATGATTCTTCATGAATTTTTAGGCGATTTGGACCTAAATTTCTTTGCAGACATATTCATAAACCCTAATATAATTCACTAATCCTTTGGCAAAGCAAGGTCTGTTCTTTTGAAATGCCAATTTACTTTCTTAGAATTGAGTAACAGCATCATTAATTCGGTATTCACATATACCATAAGCTTTCACTCTTTGCATTTTTATGAATGGATAATTTCATAGGAATAATAAACTTGAAATTAATTATTTGGAAAAATTCCTACAAAACATTTAGTACCCATCCAGATGTGTACTCTTAGGTAATAAATGTACCTAATACTTCTCCATGGAAATTAATCCTCCAAAATATCTCAACTGTTTTATCCACAACTTATCAGAGTTGGCATATATACATCAAAACAACAACAAAAAGATATCTGAAAGGATTTTGAGGTAAATTTTAAAATAATTTTTACAGGTTCTATCTCCAAATAAGTTAATCTCACAGACATTTATTGAGATAGAAATATAAGCATAACCTTTTATTGTTTTATAATTATTAAGTACATATTACTTTCTCATCAACTTTGTTAAACCTGGCTCTATGACCAGCAATTTGCTACACCACCCCCAAATCCAATCACCTTTCAAGAGCTTTACCTATATGGAAGGCTATAAATCATAACAGTACCCTTAGGAGATAAAGCCTTTAAATTCCAGAAGCAGTGAAAGGTTGAATGTAGCTGCAAAGGAAAGACAAACAGGGAGAGAGAGGGAGAGAGAGAGAGAGAGAAAGAGAGAGAGGGATCTCAAAAGCAAGCTCAGGTTTGTGATGAGGAACACATCAAAGAGTGTTTCACATGTACTTTGGCTTTGACTTAATAAAAAGTGGAGCTATGGGGAAAATGGAACATAAGAGTGGTGAGATCTATTTCACATTTTATTAAGGTACACTAGCTACTGTGACAAAAATAGGTTGGAAGGAATTACAGGTCAAAATAGGGACACTAATTTGGGGTTATCATGATGATGTGGGTCAAATGGTGTACGTCAGCCCATTTGGAAGTGATGGGAGAGGTGAGAATTGAACCTTTCGTTGCTGCATTTCAGGTCATATTTCTTGAGGTATTGAATTTGCTACGTAAGAAAAAAAGGCTAGACATAAAAACTTCTTTAAGATCTGAAGATGGAGTTGTCATCCACAGAAAAAAAAAAAGCCTCAAGTCTTGTGTGACAGAGACTGTATTAATTTTGAACATGTTGATTTTGAGATGTTTTCTAAACATTTTAAAGAGAAATGTTAAAGTAGCAGTTGCATGCGTGAATTGAAATTGAGAAGAGGTGTCTTCTTCATAGACTTGGATTTTCATATCAGGGGTTTAAAGCACAAGACTAGATGAGATCATCGAGAAAGTAAATGTAAGTAGAGTTACTCTGAGAAGAAAGATCTAATTGACTAGTGGATTCAACAAAACAAAAGTTACTGATGAAAATGACAGAAACAATTCATAGACTCAACTGGAAGAAAAACTTAACAGCATGACTTAGAAGCAAATTGAGCAAATCAGAGATACAAGTAGAATCAAACATTTAGAGAGGTTAATTATAAAGGGGAGTAAACAAATGGTAACTTTTGTAGTCATTAAAGACTTTTATTATGATTGAGGAATAGAATACACTTGCGTATTTTTGTTTTGCTTTTAGAGTAGTGCACTTTCATAAAGATGGAGGGGGGGATGATATAAGAAAGAGGAGAAAAGTTGGAGTGAATTTCTGAGTAAGAGAGAGAGATGATGTGACCCCACAGCCAGGTACTGACTTTAGGTAGGAGTATGTGACATATGGAAACTTTGTTGGACACAAGATTTCATGATTCAGTTAGTCACTGAGCTAATTTCAGTTAGCTCCATCAATTTTCACTGCTGTTTTAGTTAAACTAATGTTTGGTTGTTGTTCTTGGTCATATATTTGGAAATCTGTATCTATAATGGACTATTGGTATACTTACTATTAAATGGATGTCATCTAAGAATCTAGAACAATAGTTGTGTCAACTTCACAAATGCATTTCTCTGTGTGATTATAATTCTCTGAAGGAAGCCTTA
>PVIR01016444.1:0-36634 GCA_004026965.1 Petromus typicus | reverse complement strand
GTTGCTTTGCCAGTACCATGCGGTTTTTATCACAGTGGCTTTGTAGTACAGTTTTAAATTGGGGATTGTAATACCCCCCATCATGTCCTTGTTGCTTAGAATTGCTTTTGCTATTCTAGGTCTTTTGTGATTCCAGATGAAGTTCTGGATTATTTTTTCTAGATCTGTGAGATATGCCTTTGGGAGTTCAATTGGGATTACGTTGAATCTGTATAGTAATTGCGGGAGTATAGCCATTTTGACGATATTGATTCTTCCAACCCAGGAACAAGGGATGTCTTTCCATTTTATGGTATCTTCTTCTATCTCCTTTTTTAGAGTGTTATAATTTTCATGGTAGAGGTCTTTCACCTCCTTTGTTAAATTAATTCCTAGATATTTCTTTTTTTTGGCTACTACTGTGAAGGGAATTGATTCCTCAATTTCTTGCTCAGTGAATCTGTTGTTTGTGTATATGAAGGCTAGTGATTTTTGAGCATTAACCTTGTATCCAGCTACACTACTAAATTTGGCGATTAGGTCTAGCAGTCTCTTGGTTGAGTTTTTAGGATTCTCTAGATAGAGTATCATGTTGTCAGCAAATAATGACAGTTTAACTTCTTCATTTCCTATCTTTATTCCTTTTATTTTTTTGTCTTTCCTAATTGCTATGGCTAATGTTTCCAGCACAATATTGAACAGAAGTGGTGAAAGTGGACATCCTTGTCTTGTACCTGATCTTAGTGGGAAAGGTTTCAGTTTTTGACCATTTAGGGTAATGCTGGCTGTTGGTTTCTCATAAATAGCTTTTATTAGTTTGAGATACAGCCCATCTATTCCAATTTTCTGCAGAGTTTTTATCATAAATGGATGTTGGATTTTGTCAAATGCTTTTTCCGCATCTATTGAGATGATCATATGCTTTTTGTTCTTGAGTCTGTTGATGTAGTGTATTACATTTATTGATTTATGTATGTTGAATCATCCCTGCATCCCTGGGATGAATCCAACTTGGTCAGGGTGTATGATTTTCTTGATAGCTCTCTGTATTCTGTTTGCTAGTATTTTATTGAAGATTTTTGCATCAATGTTCATTAGGGAGATTGGCCTGTAATTCTCTTTTTTGGTTGGGTCTTTCTGTGCTTTTGGGATCAAGGTGATGGTTGCTTCCAGAAATGAGTTTGGTAGTTGAAGCAGTAACTTTTAAGACCTACTAAGAAAGCACTAATTATTACAGATTCACTGCTGAATTCCTTAAGAACTGTAAGGAATATTCAAGACCAATACCCCAAACTACTTAATGAAATTAAAAAGGAAGTATTACTCCCCAGTCGTTCTTGGAAGCAAGCATTATTTTGACTCAAAGACCAGAAGAAAATAGCCAACCAAAAAAGAGGATCACAGGCCAATATTTTTCATGAACACAGATGCAAGTATCCTCAAGGAGAACCTGGAAAACAGAATATAGCAATTCACCAATAAGATCCACAGCATGACGGAATGGGACTTGTTCCAGCGGTGCGGGGATGGCTTGGCATACCCAAAGCAATGATGTAATTCGCCGCATGCACAGAAGTGAGGACAAAAGTCACAATGTCTTCTCAGTATTTGAGTCTTTTAAAAATTCTTCTCTAATTCTTTTTTTTTTTTTCTGTGTTTTATGTTTTTTTGTGTTTTATGTTTTTTTCTTCTCTAATTCTTAACACATGGAACACAGTATGATTTCTATTTTCAGATCCTGGTCTATTGATTCTGTCATCTAGATCAATTTTAGATTAACTTTGTCTGATAATTCTTAGAATACACCAGGGCTTCTTGCATAATTAGCAATTTTGGTGGGATTAGAGATTTACCCTTATTAAATCCAGGATACTTTTTGTATTGCAGTGAATATCCTTGAGCTTTTTTCTCAGTATGTAGATGAGCTGTTTGGGAACTGACCTGGCAATTCTTGCTTTAATGATACGTGAGGCACTTTTGAAGAAAAGCTCACCCAAGGCCTGCTGAAAATATTCTGCTGCTGAGGCACAGCCTTCCTAAGTGACTGCATATTGGAGCTTGGTGAGTTTTAATTTTTCTCCCTGACTCGTGAGGACGAGCACAATTCCAGGCTCAGAGTTAGCGCCAGGTATTGCCCTCCTCTTTTCTTTCAGTAGTTTCCTCAGACTCAGCACCTAAGAATTGCTGAGTCTGAGTGGGACCCAGCTAATATGCTGCGTGCTTAGTGGGACTGCGCAGATCTCTGGCTTGCCCCTGGCTAGCTGTGCTTCAGTACTCTAAGGTGACTTCCACCTGCTTTGATCTCCCTGCACTCTTAATTATGTCTTTTGAACTCCCAGTTTTCTGCTTGGAAATCCCTTGAAACAGTAAGCTGGGTGGACTCGGGCCTCACCTCTTTGTTTCCTGTGTGTCAAGGAACTTTTCATTATCTGGTTCATCTTGTCTGGAAGAAAACGTTTTTCATGTAATTTTTCTTTCTTACTTTGGTTGCTTCAGCTGGACTGTAGATCACCTGCAGGCTGCTCAGCTTCCCAAAGGGCTGAGACCCCATGTGTCTTGATCTGGTCTCACTGGACTTCCCTTCTGTATGGTTTATAATATAGGAACATGCATATTTGAGGAATCAGAATTAATGTTTTCATTTGCATAGCTATGTACGTTACAAGAGCCAATGGCTCAGGGTGTTCCCAATATTATTGGTTTAATTCACTTCATACGGCACATCTAAAAATGACATTTAACTATAGACAGCATGATTAGCTTTGCTTATAGAAGAATAGGAAATGTTATTTTCTAGTTTCTCTCTCTGTGCAATCTTGTTAATTTACACTGGAATATATTAACTGCATAGAGTTAGTTCAGATGGGCAAATATTTGACACTCCTGTTATCTATGACTGGCTGTTTACTTACCGACCTACTTAGGTTATATATTTAATTATTATTTCTATTTATTTGTCATTATTTTAGAAAATTTTGAGATGAACCAAAACATAATTATTTTTGAAACATGATCCATTATTTAGGGGTAAAACTTATAATGATGAAATACGAAGAGTGTTAGTTACTCAAAACGTGTTGCTGTCCGCTCAGAAAGTCCTTGCCTACAGCTCTTGTACAAGGAGCATCTAAGACCAACTAGGAGGGTCGTACTGATTAGAAGCTTAGTAGAGCAGCACACATACAAACTGAAAACACAGCTGACAGCATGGGGAAAGTCAGAGGCCTCACATTTAGAGTAAAGAATGCAAAAAATTAGATGCACAGAATAAAGAAACCAAACAAAAATTGACAACTGAAATAATTAGGTACTTCTTGGAAGAAATACAAATGGCTAAAAATACATGAAAAAATGCTTAACTTCTCTGACTATTAGAGAAGTGAAAATTAAATAGCACTGAAATCTCATTCGGAAAGAGTGATATCATCAAAAAAATCAAATAATATCAGATGCTGAAGAGGCTCTGGAGGGAAAAGAAATGTTTCTGTATTGTTAGTGGGATTCAAAACTAGTACAAGCATTATGGAAATTTCTCAAAAGAATAAAACTGGAAATCCCATCTGACTTATCTCTTCCCCTTCTAGTATCTTCCTGAGGGAGTTAGAGATGTGGTATTGCAGTTATCCATACACGCCCATGTTTACAGCAGCACAATTCACAACAGCTATATCTTGGAAGGGTTCCATATTTCTATCAATAGATGATGGCTGAAGAAAATGTGGCATTTACACAAAGAGGTACTACTCTTCCTCAAACAAGGATGAACTTGATGGTTTTGTTAGAAAATTAATGCACCTTGAAAACAATATAAATGAAATAAATCAGACATGATCTCAAATATTATTGCATGATTTTTTTTAACATATGAACTTAAAATATAAAGACCAAAATAATACACAGATTATAAGAAATATGGAAACAGGCCTTTTGCATATAAAAAGGGGACCAAGAGATAGGAGCGGGGAAGGGAAGGAAAAAGGGATGAAAAAATATTTAAAATACTTACGTTCATGTGCCAAGTCCCCACAAGAATGTAATCACTGTGTATTGTGGAACATGTGTTAATACAAAATAAAAATTTTAAAGAATTTAACAGTGGAGCCAACACATATTGTGGTTGAGACTCTACTCATATTCAGAAATTTTAAATTTACTATTCTTAAGGTTAAATCATCCTAAATTTTCCGATTCTGTTAAATAATTACTAACAGTGTGTAGTTAATTTCTATTTTTAAATATAATTGGAAAGATAAATACATGCCAACATTTGATTTAGTTATTCTAATTAAAGAGTGTTGCTGAGTACTCAAAACAGTGACAAACTGTGCATAAGAGATTCTGGGAAAGTTCCAACAACAGGAGAAAATGTGCGGGTAGAGTATGGTGCTCACCTGTGCTTTGAGAAGTGCAATGTTAACATTATTCTCCTTTGACATTCTGAGATATGTGCAATAAGAGATTGATACAACAGCAGAGGTGACAAGTCTTATGGTCTTTGCATGGATTCTTTTTAGCCCCTGATAATGAATTTTCAAACATGAGAATTAATATTCCATCACTGAATTCCTGACCTGCCCATCTCCAGATTGTTTATGTCTTTAATTCTTCCGTTTGCTCAGAATGAAAGAACTTTAATTTCATCCTGTCATATCTCATATCCTGTGTCAGGAAGTTCGAGCACCTCTATCTGCTTCATATCCAGAATCCTACCATTTTCCATGGATGATTCCTTTCTGAACCTTTCCAGAATTAATGTAACAGCCCTTTAACCGATCTTGCTTGTTTTTGTACCCCTACATCTGTCTTCAGAAAACAGTGATCTTTTATAGCAGATTGCTTACTCCCTCTTCTCGGAACTGGCAGTGGTTCTGATTTCACTCCATAAAAACTCATGACCTTGAAATTGCTTGAAAGCTGTTCAAACTGACCTCCCTCCTTTGAGGTCATCACTGCAAAAATGTACTTGGTGACATTTTGCAGTATCACCTGAGATTAGTCATTATGTCTGGGTAGAAATAAACATTTACAGCAGAATTTTCTTCATTTGGTGACTTTGATTACAGATACTTGGGTTTTAATTTTTTAGACTTTTGTAAAAACCAATTACCTAAGCTCTTTTAACTCAAGGTGACATTTTCACTGAGGTATAGTTCTTGTCCTGCTATAAAAATACTTTGCACAATACACTTTTGTGCACTAGAAGTAGATTCTTTGCTACCTTTGACATTGGAGGGCTATTCTAAGGCACGTTTTCCTTCTCACAGTGTGTGAGTCTGTAGAAATCCAGAGCTTGACAGTAGGCTTTATCTTGCCCTTTTGTTCACAGATATTTATTTTGTGCCAATAATATTAGAGCTACAGAGTGATGCAGAGGATGAGTGGCGAGAATAAACCAAAATCACGAGTTAACGTGTGGAGTCCCGGCAGGTGCTAAATGCCGGAATGGGGCAGTCATGAAAATATCAATTACAAATGTCAATCAAAGTTCAGAAGGAAAACGGGAAGTGATTTAAGGGAGAGACTGAAATGTGAGAGAGAACTTCCCAGAAGCCACGCTCAGACTGAGACCTGAAAGACAAGGATCATGTACTGCAAACCCCCGGAGAGATGAGAACAACAGACAGAGGGAGAGGGAAGCCTGAGGCGCTCGGAGAAGCTGGAGCAGGACTGGCCTGGTCCCAGAGCGAGGACCCCGGGAGGATGAGAGACCTCATGGAGGGCGCAGATCGAGCGGCCCGGGAGGACCTGACATGCTCAGTTCAGCCAGGGCCAGCGGCCGCGCAGGGCTGGTGTGCCGCCTGTTCTTGGAAGCGTTAGTCGTTCTGGAAGCCGAGGTGCCACAGGCTTAAAAGAGAGAAAGTAAGAGAACCAGCCAGGAGGGCAGTCTGGTGACGCAGGCAGTGATGTTGTCATCTACAAAAAGAGAAGATCAGTTACAAGAGATTAAGGCCATATTACTATCAAAAAAGTATTGCAAGTAATTACAGGGTTCGGAATTTTCCACTTTTTTAATTGGTAAGTTGTGCAGTACGTGACGATTACACGGCTGTGGGGACGATACAGGCACATAACATCTCAGTTCTCTCTTCATCCGCTTCCCCTCCCCACATATCTGTTACTCTACTTCTGCCCTCTATTTTGCTCTTTATTTGTATTTTGGATTTCTCATACACGAGAAACCATGTGATACTGAAGTTTGTGTGTCTGATTTATTTCACTTCACATTATCAATTCAAGAGCATAGGGCCTTTTAGTATAGCAAGAAACACTGGGAGAAAAATCACATTAAGATAGTAGATATTGAGCTAAGATGCCTGAAGATGAAAACTGTAGATCCAACTGGCAGGGGAACTTGTGTGTGGGATTCAGGGCAGGTGCCTACTGAGGATGTACCAGGTCCCTGTGGTGTGGGTAGTAACTAAGGTCATGAGCACAGACAAATTGGCTTATTAACAGGGAGAAAAATGAATTTCCATGCAGTAGTTATTTCTGCCTTAAATACAATCAATTTCTAGATTATCCTTGACCAAAATTATGGATTTCTTGTACTCATTCATATTTTAACTTAAGACTGAGAACATTTTCCTTTCCCTAGTTTATTAGACTGGTCTTCCCAGATGGATTCTGTGTGCAGAGCAGGCAGTCACTGGGAAGGTCTGTCCTGGTATTGACTGGTGTGAAGTAGACATGGCATCTCTAAGAGAACTCCCTCAAGAAAAGCAGGAGATCATTTGTGATCAACTGACGTTTTCTTGATCTTTAGAGTAGGAAAATAACTTGTTTTTAGAATAAGACATAGCTCTGACTTAGGTGCCTGTTTTCTAGAATCTTCAGTAACTGAACACCAAGGCCTGTTCAAACAGTTTTGCTTTGGTGCAGGGAAACCAGTGAGAGTTCTGCAGGGAAAATTACAGTCTTCCAAGGAGAACAGTGTGCTTAAGCATCTCTTTCTTTCAATTCAAAGTGTAGTTATTGAACTTTCTATTTACACTTACTCTTAACTAAAAGTCTGAGAGGCAAAGGCCCTGTTCTTTGATAAGCACAAAAGTGACATTTTCTCTGTGACTCTCTTATCCAGCCTCTATGCATACCAGATACGTACACATTTTCCTGTATTTTTCTTACATTTTTGTTGTATATTTTATGAATTTACTGGGAACATTAATAGAAAATCATACAACTCCCCTGATTCTTTCCCGGCAAATTCTTGGAAGCACCATTGTTTGTCTCTCCTCTTTACCCACTGGGATTAGCCAGGGAGCCTGGGGGAACTCTAAAATTGTGTGGTGCAGGGAATTCTGTGTGGAAATGGATTTTGAATCTGTGAAAAGCAATGGATTTCCTTTCTCCAAACACTTAAGTTTTGGAGTTAAAAGGTCAGGTCTTCAGACTTAAGACTCACCCTTCCATAAGGGTATTCCTTTTTATTTTTTCTTTTTAATAAGAGAAGACCAGTTGTGTTCACAGCTGTTGGCCCTGTTTCAAACATGCCCATCTGCCATTAGTCACCAACCTGGAGGCCTTCATCCCAGATACTTTTCACAAGGTGTGACCTCAAACTTACTGATATTTAATATTTATCAAAAGCATAGTTTGGGGAAATGGTATTTATATGCCTGAAGCTTACCCATGCATGTAGAAACTCTAAACTCTACCCCTGGATTTGGTGAAGTCCTCTGTGGCTTCTGTTTTGCATATTATTCTTTCTCTTGACTTGTTTTACTCAAGGGCTAGTCAACTTCTCCACTTTGTTATTTTTATCTTCTTTTATTATTTCCTGGTGGAAATTGTTTTATGATGTTTTGTATGAAGTTGTGCTGAAATCAATGAATGGATGGTAGGAAACCTTATTTATGAGATGCTCATAGTTGACTAGACTATGCAGATATATAGACACACACTTACATCAAGATAAGTGTTAGTAAATATCAGTTCATTTCCCAATATTAAATAAATCAGTGGTACAAAGCTCTTGGAATTTTGCTCCTAGAAAATCAATAATATAAAGGTAATGGAGGGGCTGGGGATAATGTTTTATCATTTCTTGTATTACAGATTAGCTGTTAATTAAACCTGAAACTAGAATTCCTTTTCAGCAATGGGAAGTGATTATTTCCTCTTTCTTTTTTCAGTGCCTTTTGCACTTCACCTATAAACTAGAGTCACTGAAGAATAATCAAATACAAGTCATTTATAAGTTTATATCCATGCTAAGGAAAGGTTTTCAGAAAATATGTAATAGAAAAAGTAGAATTACAACAAAGTGCTTTGCTTGAATCAGATAGGCAGTTTTGATGAGCATTTGGTATCTTTCTTGCCCCAGATAGAGACCAAAGTAAATGTAAAATGAAATGTGTGAGGTGTCTCCTTCGAGTTTGTAGGACCTTGTTTAGAATCCGGTAGATTTGTTCTTTAGAGCATTTTGACTCGGTTATGCACACAATCTTGATGTCACTGAAAGAGGCTCTTTGGAGCTCATCCCACAAAGTTTAATCTCCTGAAGTTTTCAGCTGCTCCTGGGCCATATTAAGGAAACCAGGATTTCTCTAGCCTGCAGTCTAGTGAGGCACGCAGTGGGCCTTGTGGGGCACAGGTGGGCAGGACCCCGAGTACAGGCAGCCTAGAGCCAGAGGCTGCAGCCCTAGGCCAGCCGGGGCAACAGGACAGGCGCTAGCATCCCAGGACACTCAGCGTGAGGCCTGGATCTCCTGAGCCTTCCCCACCCCAGAGCTCGGTGATGGTGAGTGTCTGCCAAGCTGCCCTGGGTCTATGACAAGCTCTAGTGCTCTCACCAGGTACCAGGTGCAGGTGCAGCTGCAGCCACGCCCTCACCTCCCCCGGACTCGAACTGAGCTGGTCAGAGTGATGCTCAGTGATCAGAAGGTAATGGGGAAATGAAAAGGTTACTATTGATTGATAATACTCAGGGCTTATTTGAAGTCATAAGTTACAGGCATAGGACTTTTAATTAATATACAGTTAAATATTGATGTCTTATACTAAGAATTGTTATAAAGATTAAACATTAGTAAATTAGTATTTGTAACAGGAATTGAACTCAGCTACGTCTCCAGCCTTCTTTGGATATGAATTCCAAGACAGGATCTTACTCATCTGTTAAGTTTCCCAGACCTGATTGAGATCTCAGGGTGCCTGTCCCAGCCCCTCACAGTGCTGAGGTTCTGGGCACAGACCACGGTGCCTGGCTGCTCTGTGCACTTTACCTGGGGGGGTCTGTGTCTCGTGAAACTGATGGCTTTGTGTGTGAACTTGGCTCCCGGTGCTGCTCCTCCTGGCTCTAGCTCTGAACAGTCCTGAGTTTAAGGATCCCAGGCTGACAGGTCCAACAGGGTCAGGCTGTGGCATGTGTCCTTTTAGAGGATCACTGTTCTCCAGGCGACCGCAGCACAGAGGTGTCCCCGCTCCTGTGCGCCTCCAGGCATAGTGCAGCCCAGTGGACAGGCTCTGCCATTCCCAGTGGCTGTGCCCCATTGTGGGGATGGCACTAGCCAGGTGACATTACCCCTCCTTGGAGGACCTGCGGTTCTCACTAGCCAAGTGTGGCTCGAGAGGCTTGTTGGTTAGTGTTGCCCGTGACAGTTGCTGAATCATGTTCCTAAATATTTCTCCTAATGAAGTAAGGCCCCTCCCTTTGTGTGGAGGCTTTGGACAAAGTGAAAATGGTCACACGGCCTCCTGAGGTCCTTGGGTGACTTTCCCATGGAGAGGTGGGTAACATTTGAATTCCACGGCTTACTTTAGCAAATTTTGCCTCTTTTTAAGTCAGACTCTGGGATTAGAACAGCCCCTCAGTCCCCTGTGGCACAGACATTTCCAGTTCCTCCTGGAGTTTCGCCCTGCTTGGTGCATAGCAGATGGTAGGCACAAACTCTGCAGCGCCAGAGGCCCCTGGTGGGTACAGCTGGGCTCCAGCGGAGGCCACTCCATCATCCAACCATGAGATGCACTCACAGTGCCAAGCACCAAAGGCTTATTCATTGATGACGAGTGTTAGTTTCTTTTGCTTTCCTTAAATACATAAGCTGCACCTATTTTTGGAACCAACTGCTCTTGAGGCCTTAAAACTAGCAATTGAGAGAAATGTATGATGCCACTGAAAGTTCTTCATCACAGTCACTATTGTTCGTATCCACTCACACCTGAGACTTGTTTTAAAGATGAGTTTTATTATTCTTGTTTTGCTCTTGTACCTTCTGTACTGCCACTGCTTCACAACTTTCATCATCATATGCCCACCGTGGTCAACTTGCACACACTTAGGAGACTGTGTTTTACTTCCAAGTGTTTGCTTTGCCAGTGCCTAGACACCATCTAGAGCGAGGCCACATGGACGCTTCAGCAGACATGCGGGACTCAGCTCTTCCGCCTTCACCGCATGTCCAAGCTCTGCACGTGGCTGAAGCTTCACTTTCAGTTTTGCCTAAGTCATGATTTACTGTACCTTTTTATCCTGCATGCTCACATTAAACAAACGATTATCACAAAGAATAAAATGAAGCAAAGAAAGGCACATGAGCAATGGAGTGTTTCATGAATCACGTCAGGTAGAAACCAGCTTAAACATGAGCCCTGTGGAGTCCCTCAACCTGTGCATTTCAGGGAAGACCACCTGTCTCCCCAGAATCAGCTGCCACGTCACTTCGTTGTATATTACATGTTTTCTGCTTATTATTTTCTGCCAGTTTCTGTTGCTTTGCCACTCAGATGTTAATTCTTTTTTTTTTTTTTAAGGTTTTTTTTGAGACAGGGTCTCGCTTTTGTGGTTCAGGCTGGCCCTGAGCTCAGCCTCAAACTCACATCCCAGCGATCCTCCTGCCTCTGCCTCCCGAGTGCTGGGATTACAGGCGTGAGCCACCACGCCCGGCACTGTGGTATGCAGTACTGGTTGCTGCTGGGGTGAGTCTTCACGCCCAGTATTGTTACGTGGTTACCAGGGATCGAACCCGGGTCTTTGCGCTTGCAAGACAGGTGCTGGAACCACTGAGCTAAATCCCTGGCCCTCAGATGTTAATTCTTAAGCACTATTGTTTAGCTATCCGTGTTTTTCTTTCTTTCCCTTCTTAATGTTCAGCCATCTGACCTGCAGACTTCCTCGGTCTCTTTTTTCAGGCCACAGCCTCCCTCAGAGTCCAGAGCACTCCACTGGCCCGTCTGTTTTCTGCACACTCAGTGCAGTCCTCCCTTTTATGCACTTTTTTATGGTGCCAGCAGATGTTGATGACCGATGCCTCGATCCACTAATCCATTAGCTGATGCAGATCAGTAATCTTTCATACTGTTGTGACTCTTCATTTATCAGCTGGACTTGTAAAGATATCTTTACAGTAAGAACACATTGTTCTTTCCCCATATGTAATGACTTTGCAATTAATAAACTGCCACTGGAGTTAGCAAAGACATGTATTTTATAAACTGTTGGATTATAATATATTTGAATGACTTTAGTGTACTGTAATTTTCATCCTTGTTGAAGCTCACATTATTCCACTTTAGGCCAGCGAGAGAGCTGAATCTTGGCCTCAGTTTCTTGGTTTTTTGACCTGTCCCAGAAATCTGTTCACTTCCTCAGTGGTGCTGTGTCATCCCCTCATGGGAGGACTTCCTACCCGGGACTGTGATATCTGTCCAGGAATTCCTGGTTATTTTAATAGGAGATGATTTTTAGGTCACTGTGTTGCTGCGAGAGATATTCAAATATGTGTCCTGGTTCCTGAGACTTTTCAGTAGATAGAACACTGAGTATCGAGCAGAGCCAGGGGCGGCACACACCTCGGCAGTCTCTCTGATCCTCAGCACAAACGGAGTGGTTTGTTCACGTCTCTGTTACATCCGAGTACTGTCCTCACCACTGGGCTCCTTCTCTGAGGGAGCCCCCTGTGTGCCCGCTCCGCTCCGACCGGACCCGCAGTGGCTTTGTGTTCTGCTGGACCTCTTCTTGCGATTTCTTTTTCCTCATCTGTGAGAGTTGCCTCTAAGGGACAGAATACAATGGAGATGGCAGTATGGCCGTGTAAAGCTGACATACCAGATTCTATCTTCTTAGGTGACTAATTTCAGAGACTCTCTTGCTGGCTTAACGAAGTTATCGAGGATTCCATGTGCTTTCTAGCAAGTCCAGGTGGCTTCTAGAAGCTGAGCTGGCCTCTGGCCCACAGCCAGCCCCTTCCACATACCCTGGAGTGACAGTTTTACAGTCACGAGGAACCTGCTCAGTGGAGCAGAGGCTTCTTCCCTAGTCTTCACTTCAGTGTCAAAACCCAGCCTGGAGCGACCTTCTCACGGCAGCCATGTGAGGGAATCGACAGACCGTGCAGCTGAGCGAGGCCTGGATTTCTGACCGCTGGGACACGTGGAGCCACTGCGCAGCGTTGCTCTAAGTCACAGGATGTTTGTGGCATGTGTACAAAACAAGAACCTTTTGTACCAGCGTGGTCACAAATCCACACAGAGCAGCTTCACAACCGCACACACTTGATTAGTGCAAGCGCGAGGGAAGGAAGGAACGATGGGGGCGACTGTCCTCTCCTCTTTTGAAAACTAGTGGCCCGATTCCTGTGCCTCCTCCCCAGGCAGGGCCACAGCTCTGTCGGGCTCGTCCTACAGTGACTCATGAATCCGTTCTGCCAGCTGGGGCTGGGTTGTGGTGCTGGAGGAGGGACTTCTGAGGACGCTACCTGAATTCACTCTTATTAGCATCTTGAGTGGACTTTTACCATCGGGATTGGTTGGATACGGAATTCTTCGAGTAGCGTTTTCTTTTCTTCACTATCTAAAATGTATCCCGACGTGTTTAGATGCCTCTGTTGCTGACCACACTGTTCTTTCCTTAGTAAATCATGCTTAAGATGTTTAAAACGTTTTTTTCTCATTTTAAGTTCTGTACATCTATTTCACACATTTTTAGTGTTGAAAAATTTGGAGTGACATTTTCAGATACATGGCATGCGTATTCAAGAATAGCATCCACTGGTTTTGTTTGGTTTTCTTTTTTCAGGAAAGCTGTCTTCACCGATCGTACTCAGTGTTCATTCCACTCTGCTGTGCTGGTTTTCTTCAGGAATGTTTAAATTCCATTGTATTATTTTAACCTATGCTAACAGTTATAGCTTTTTATTAAATTTGCTGAGGCTCAACTAGCAGTTTTTGACCTTTATATTTTTACACTCTATGTTCACTTTCTTCCTTCTAGATTAGTTTAAATTTGTAATATGATTTTTCCCTTATCTCTAATTCTTCTTTAAAAAAATCTCACTTATGTTTTCAAATGCCAATGCATCTTCATCTGTAATATATCTTTCCTATTCTGTTTTATCTTAATTTAAATGGTAACATATAAAGTAAGCCTCTTTGGGAGACCAGTCTGCCCAGTGTTCTTTTGTGACTTGTGGAGACATTGCCTGGACACAGCTTCATTCTTTGGATCCTGACTTTGGGAGCTGTGATTTTGACAGCTTCTGTGGGGTATTGTGGTGTGAAGTCAGGTCTCTGACCACAAGCAGGTTGCATGGTCAAATGCATTTTCTGTTTGCCATGGTTACTTCTTTGGTTACTTCTGTAGGAGACACTCCTGTGATTTCCTGGCTGTCATCCCTTTTTCTTTTAGTTTTTATTGTCACCGTGCCACACTAATTTTGCCTGTGCTCTTAGAGGGAGGTTTTCCTGGTGCGATGTTGCAGCCTGAAGTGGACCCAGGACAATCCATTTGGGAGACTGGGACAGAATAGCTCTGCCGTTGGGTCCGGGAAGGCTGTGCCCACAGACGCCTCACACCAGCCTGCTTGTTACACTCTTGCCCGCGTTCGGGGCTCTCCATCCTTGGGTTTGTGGACACTCAGGGCTCACCCTTCTTCCCCGAGCAGGTGCTCACCCCAACTTTGTTTACTGTGCTGCTCTGTGGACGCCTCATCACAGGTTTGCTCCCAGGGCTTGGGACGTGCAGTGTCACTGCTCAGCTGTGTTTACTAGAGACGTGGGGAGACTCCGCTGACCATATTTGCGCCCCACCCTGCCCCAGCTCTCTGACTCTTATGCAAACCCTCATTTCTGCCTCTTCTGTCACATGTTCTGTGTAACTGTAGTCTTTCCCTTTTCCACGTTAACTCTTCAGCAGTACCAGATCTTCAAGTCTCTCCACCCTGCTTATTGTCTCAGTCCCTAAACCCTGTTCTTTTTTCAGCCACAACCCCAGGATTAGTCCCACATTTTGAAGAACTCAAGTCATTTCCCTGGTCCTCTTGTCCTTGTCACTGAACAGTTTCTGTTAACGTTCCACTGTACTTTAAGCAGACTTTCAGTGTGCCTGAGCATGATTGGAAGTATAATTCACAAACTCTCTCCGATGCCCAGAGTTGTGTTTCCAGTACGCAAGTGCGACTCTTCCGTGTCCCACTTAGTACCCTCTGGGATCCCCAGTGAGCCTGCGGCATGTCCAGGTCCCACGCCCTGTGCACACGCCGTACACACTGCACAGGGAAATCAGCTCGAGTCCTATTTCTTTCCCCAGTTCTGACTCTGACCTTGCTCAAGTAAATGATTGTTCCTTCCTACTCCTCCCTCAGTGCTTCGCTTATATTTTTAGCTTGTAATATTCCATAACTCTGCAGCCCTGTTGTCAGTCCTAACCCTACCGGAAGTGTTTTCTCTTTGCCTGTCAATACACCAATGCAAAACCTTTTCCCCTTGTCGTACTCCCAACTGGCTTTCCTTAGCTTCTTCCCTGATGCTCTAGACCCTAAATGTCATGAACAGGGTTCTTTGAAGTGCTCTGTTTAAATTTCACATATATATTAAACGCTTAATGTCCACATTTCAAGTAATTTTAATTGTGTATTGAGTACAGTGGATCCTCCACTCATGGCTGGCCTGATGTGATTGGAATACCGGCTTGAGCTTGTGCTTCTAGCTGGTCTCAGATACGGATTGAACCCATGAAGAGCTCTGGAAGAAACATGACATCATTCTTTCCTGTGCAGAGTTGATTGAGAAATCCTGAGCCAGTGTCTCTCTAGGGACACTGAGATCTTCCTTTAAATAGGAGAGAGACTTTGAAGGCTGTGTCCGAGCTTTCAATTCACCAACTTTAGTTAAAACCAGCTCCCAATGAACAAATAGAGTTTATAAGTCAAAGATCCACTATATAAAGAACCTAGAATATTATATAGCATGTTTTTCCATTGAGTTTTCCTTTTTTAGTTCTTTGAGAGTCACTGCTTTTTAACACTAATCTTCTCAGTCATTTACAGTTCTCTTTGATGACATTTCTTTTACACTCTTTCATACAGCAGCAGTTTGCTGATTTTCCAATGCTTTTATATTCTCACTCTGATTGCTTCTTGATTTACCCACAGAATAATCTATGCCTCTTTTTCTATCTATAGGCCCCCTTGTGCGAGCTCAGAATTGTACCTTCTGTAGATAACACAGTTTTATCTTGCACCTCTCACCAACCTCTGTGTCCTGTAAATGAAGCTCCTGTTTGGAACAGAGTTAGTACTAGCAGGCTATAGTGGTATACTTGTCCCTCTAGAATTTGGCTGTTCATTGTTTCAGAAATTTGACCAGAGCCCCTGGTCAAATGGGCATGTCAGACTGTAGAGTAAGGCTATGTTGCACCTCTGCTCATGGCTACTACCAAGACTTAGATGCTGGTGCTTGAAGCAGCAGGTTTGGCCGAGTTCACGTCCAGCGCAGGTCACCTGAAGCCAGCTGAATTCTCCCCTCTGAATCAACTGTTAGTTCTCTCCAGCAAAGATATGCTCGAGCCTTGTTCTGCAGGTCTGCTTGCATGATACTCATTATCAGCAGGTGCCCAAGTTCTGCCCAGCTTCCCTCCTTCCCTTGCTTGCAACAAATCGAGCCCTGGATGTCCTTGGGTCTTTGTCTTTGATCCCCAGAGTGGCTTAGAGAGGCCAAGACTCAGTGTCTTTCAAGTCTCTGTTTGTTTCTTTTCATTTCCACTCTCCTGTCTCTCTGACATTGGATTAGCTTGCAGGAGGCCAGGACTGCTGCAGGGATTTCTGGCAACTCCCTTTTCCCTCCCACTGTATCTGTTGCGTGTTTCTTTAAAAGCTCAAGCATGGTCAGAATTAGTTACAATTGGTGGGTATCAAGAACCTGAAAAAATTGAACAATATTTAAATTTCAATTTCCAGAAACTTTAGTAACATGCAGATACTTGATGCTTTCTTATTTTTTTGATATTTGAGATCTAATCGTGTACATTTAACTTGTTTATTGTAATGATTTTATAGGAACTTATCTTCATTTATACCATATCATCAGAATTCAGAACCCAGTAAATCACTTATCTTTCTTGAAGGAAAAGGAAAATAGTCATAATCTAATTTGTCATAAAAATCATGTTTCTGTAATGGATGAAATAAATTTAATGAACTCCTTAATAGGAGCACTTTTCTCCACTGAAGTGTATTGTGAGAAATGTGAGAAACCATAATTATCAGTCCACACAATACTTCATTTAGACTATTTACGGAAAACACATTTCTCATCTTTAATGATGGAACATGAGTAGTTTCATGTGTTTCCCTCTAGTGTTTGTTGTCAGTTCAGAAGAGCTGTGCAGATTCCAGGAGAGCTTAACACCCGTGAGTCTGTGTCTGCTTTTGTCATCTTAGTCATGCCTTAGTGATGGCAGACTTGGTTCAGCTCCATGCACTTCCCTTGCACAGCTCTCCTTGGGGTTCTGGGTCTGCAGAGGAGGGTGCTGTGACCGTGCCCTCCCACCCACTCCCTTGTGGGTGCCCGTCTTTATTTCTCACGGCCGCAGGGAAGGATGCCCGTCCCTGACTTGGGGGTTGGCCCCGATCTGTTTCCCTCCAGGGGATGCGCTGCCCTCGCGCCTGTCAGCTGCTGAGTGTACTCGCTTGTTCAGAAGCTGAAGGCTGGACAGCGAGCTGGGCGGGGTGGACACGTAGCCATCGCGTCCGCCTTGGTGCCCAAGTGAGCTCTGTCCTCCATCAGTGAAGCTTCTGCAGGTGTCTCCCGGGCTAGATGGGAAGTCTCTCTGGTCTCGTGGTTCGATGTTGTTTAAGGTCACATCTCCAGGGCCGCACAGACATCTGTTCTCATGGGAGACACGTAGGCAAGGAATAAGAAAATACCTGGCTCTTGTCATTCTCTACCCCAGAAATCTAGAATTGCATTCAGTTAACCTTGGTGCTTGGTCTGTGACTAGATTTCTCCATCTTTCTGGTGATAGCCATTATTATTCTCCTGACTGTTTCCAATGGAACAAAAATAAATGTGGGTGGCAGCTACTATGATGAAGTATGTTAATCCTAAACATATCAATTATGAATCAAGATAACATAATTTACTGTTAAATTCTCATTTGTCTGGTTTCTTTTGATGGCATGAGACAGAAATTCAACTTTGGTTGGCTTCATCATATGGAAAATTAATACCTGGAATTCAGTGATATCCACATGCCCGAGGCGGGGTTTTAATCCAAGGTCTGTGTAGGGTCCAGCAGAGGCTCAGGGCCAGCTGGAAAGTAGGACTCAGCTAACTGTTCATCTCCAGTGTCTTTGGTTTTCTAAGTTCCAACTTCACTGTCTCTCCTTAGAAAGCAAACGTGACTGTCCTTAGCCTTGAATTTCATTTTCAAGGCTCTTATTAAAACATAGGCTTGTTTGACCCTTAAACTTCTGGGTGAGCACCCTGGTAGGCATAACTTAGGTCATATGCAAACACCTTGACTTTTCCAATGTGGAAAGGTAGTTGAAGTGATTAAAAAAAAAAAAAAAAAAAAAACAAGTTATTTCCCCAAAAGAGAAAGTGCACTACAGAATAAGGAGTGAAAATTCTATCTCAAATATCCATAGGAATTTTCTGCGATATACATTACAGTTGAGTTGTTAACACACATGTAGTGAATTTTCTCCTTGCATAAAATAAAGTTTTGTCCCCTAGTCTGAAGACAGGGTCTAATAATCTTTACTGCTTTTCTTACTATTTTATCTTGATCTGTAGGTCATATTGACAGACAGTGATGCAGTCCAAGCCCTTAAGGTCCATTAGCCCCCTTTGAAAAGAAGAGCCCAACTTTAACCTGATGTCTTTCAGAAGTAACCTTTTTAATGATGAAAATATCAATTCCTATCGTTAATTACTATTTTACTCATTATGTATTCTTAGATGACTACCCCATGGTATTTGACTTATTGTAATTTGTAATTAAATAAATTATTTCCAACAATGAGCTGAATTATTTCCAATAAACAAAATTTCCTATTTATTCACAACAGAGTACTTACACTATATACTTCAACCAAAATCATCAGAGATAAGAGAAAAAATTTAAATTTTTATATATACACATTTAATTTCCTGGGGTTTTTTTGTTTGTTTGTTTTTGAGACAGGATCTCACTTTTACAGTTCAGGCTGACCTTTAACTCACAGCAATCCTCCTGCCTCTGCCTCCCAAGTGCTGGGATTACAGGCATCAGCCACCATGCCTGGCACAGTGGTATGTGGCTCTGATTGCTGATGGGTGTGAGTCTCCACCCCTGGTATTGCTGTATATGGTTACTGAGGAATGAACCCAAGACCTTGCACTTGCAACACAGGCACTGGAACCACTGAGCTAAATCCCCAGCCCTTCCTTTACTTTTTTACAGAACAGATATGATAGTTTATGAACATATAAATACATTTTAACTATAAAGCCCTAATTGTATCTGCAAATAAGAAAGATAAAAAACATAGGAGCAATATAATTTTGTAGTTTGACCCAATTATTAATGGAGGTATTGATATAAAATGTGTTCCAGCTTGAATACCCCATGATGACCGCCTTTGAAGGCCTCTCTTCATTGATCCACATTGGCAGAACTTGATTATGTTTCATTCAGTTCTACCTGCCATGGACGTCAGTACATTCAGCAAATTACAGTTCTCCAAAATTTCCATTTGATAGCATGTTTTTGTTAGCATTTTCATACCATTTAGGTACAATTTAAATATGCAAGAAAAATATTCTTGACCAATGGATAACCTTAGGAAAACACTCCTCTGTGTCCTTCAAGGGGGAAGGCTTATTTTTTTATGGAAGTTTTTGGTCTTAGTCCTTTCATGCTTCTATAACAAAATACCTTAGTCTGGGTAATTTGTAAATACAACTTTATTTCATACAGTTGCATTTTCTGAGAAGTCCAAGATCAAAGTGTTGGCACATTTAGTGTTTAGAGAGACTCTACACTTCAGGCATGGCTCCATCCTCGTCCCCACAAACTGGAGAGAAGGAAGGAGCAAGCAGTTCTGCAAACCCCCTTTTTAAAAAGGCATTGGTCCCATTCACCAGGACTTATTGCTCAGTTCCTTCTACAAAGACCCCACCTTTTAATACTGTATTGAGGATTAAATTTTAATCCTCAATGAATTTTGGAGAGAAATGAACCTGCTGACCATAGTGCCCATTCATATCCCTTCAACCAGGTGGGGTGTCATCCAAACCAAGAGAACATTCAATATTTCCTTTTAGGATTCTTCACCTGTCTGTCTCAGCAACTTCTGTATTAATGTGACAGGACCATGCATTCAGGGAAAGTCTTATTCATGTGTCTTACTTTTAGTAGTAAATCAGCATTGCGTTTGTTCTTCCTGCATGTTAGTTAAAGTCCCAAAAGAAAACAGAGCACACTCACTGGTCGGGTGATTGGCAGGAGTTTAGTGAAGACTGTTATGAGTAAGGACCATTCTCAGGGGAGCTAATAAGGCATGATAACCCCAGGGGCAGAAATTGTGGGCAGCCTTACTTCTCCTAGGTGAACTACACAAGGAAGTTGCCAGCCTGAGCTGAATACTGCAGTAGGGGTGTGCGATATGGCAAACTGGGGTGTACCATGGAGGGACCAAGAGAATCAGCATGCTGGCTTTTCTGCCAACTCCCGAATAACTTCACTGCTTTCTAAGCTATTATCAAGGCCAATCAGAAGCCTACAGAAGAGAAGAGACAGAAGTTAGTGTCTGTTGACTTCCACAGAGAAGACAGAGTTAGAGAGCAAGGTAGAAAATCATAATCACAGGATATCGATGGACAAATAAGAAATTTCCAAAATAATAATTCATACATAGTAGCTTTATTCTGATTTGTGGCCAAAACATATGACCACAATCATTCACCTCATTGCTCAAGTTTTTTATTAAGATATTATATTTGTACTTTGTGAAGCATGTTGTAGTAATTCAGTATGTGTATGCTATAGATATTAATCAAGTCAGGGTAATAAACATTTCCATTTCTTCCGCCATTAATCCTTTTTAAGTGTTGGGAATTTCATACTTGTCTAGTCATTTGGAAATATATTGTTTTAATCAACACACTACTGTGCTAGACAAGGAACAGGATTTTTTTGTTGTTTGTGCCCCTGTAGAACTATCTTTCTTTCTCTCTCTCTCTCTCTCTCTCTCTCTTTCTTTCTTTCTTTCTTTCTCCTTCCCTTCCCTTCCCGTCTCTAGTGACCACTTTCCCTGTTGGTCTCATGTGAAGCCGACTTGCTGACTCCCACAAATGAGTGTGCTATTTGTCTTCCTGTGTTTTCCTTGTGTTATCTAACGTAATGACCTCGGGTCTGGTTTCATCCATGTTGCTGCCAATGATAGGTTCCATGTTTATTATGGCTGAGGAGTAGTGTCCCTGTACCACTGTGTACATATACACATTTTCTTTATTTGTTCATTGGTTGAATAGTATTTAGTCATGCGATTTCGTGTTTCTGCTATTGTGAATAGTGCTGCACTGTTCACGACTATGCAAATACCTTTCGTATAATGATTTAATCCCCTTAGGTGTGTACCCGGCGGTAGAATGGATGGAGCACGTGCCAATTCTGTTTTTAGTTTTTCTGTGGTGTCTCTGTTAATTTGCCTTCTCACCAACAGTGTATGCTCCCTTTCCCTTCATCCCACTACTCTTTAGAAGTAAACTCAACCAGAAAAGTAAAATTCTCTACAATGAAAATTATAAAGCCCTGATGACAAAAATTATAGAGGACAGAAAAAATGTAGAGCCATCCCACGTTCCACCTTGTAAACATAACAGTATGACACCGAGTAACCTGTACAATTGTGCAAGTTCCACCAACTATCGATTATTTTCTTCACAGAAATAAAATAGTCCTAGCATTTATGAGGAACCGTAGCTAACCCAGAATAGCCGAATCAGCCCCAAAGGGAAACGCTGGAAGCATCATGATACCTGTGTTCAAAAGATGCTGCAGGTGACAGTAGCTAAGACCACACAGTCTCCACATTAAAACAGACACGCAGACTCAGAGTAGAGCGGGGAGCTCAGGAGCAGTTCTGTGCTTGGACAGCCACGAGGCCATTCTTATTCATAACTAGGGATCAAGCCCAGGGGCGAGGTGTCACCGAGCTTCTCACCAGCCTACCTTTTGTTTGTTCGAGTATTTTCAGGATCTCAAAGTTGCCCAGGTAGGACTTAAATTTACAGTTTCACCTCAGAATTCCACAGTGCAGAAGCCAGCTGAAGTTTTACGTAATCTTTCATTAGTACACATTTGTAGTATGTAGTGACCTCATCCCTCGTGGGAAGTTGTTACATGTACATAACACATCTTAGTTCCTTTTCACTCCTGACCTCTGTTCTCCCTCCACGTCTCGGTTCCCTTGCCACTTGAGGAAGATTTATCTCCTTGTTTCCTATTACCTGTCTTAAACTTTGCTCTTTATTTATATTTTGAGTTCCTCATATAAGAGAAGCCACTTTATGCGATATCTAAGCTTGTGTCCACCGTTCATTTCACCTACACCATGACTCCAGGAGGGTGAAGGATGGAAAGACTCCTCCACCCAGTTCAGCCCACGAGGCCCAGAGGGGCGGCTCCTCCCGCGATGGCGCCACCCTCAGGGGGACTCGGGGAAGACAGGTCACTAAGGCGAGAGCTCCCTGACTTTTCTTTAGAATTGCAGTGTAAGAGAAGAAAGCGGCAGAGAAGCAGTTAGGGCCAGGAACTGTCTTACGCCTGGCAGTTTCTCTTGGGGAAGCAGAAGGACCCGGCACAACTCCCCACTGATTTAAACTTCGTTTTCGTTCAGCCGTGTGTCTCTCACACAGCTTTGTCCCACAGTTTGTTCATTCAGTTTAATTATTCCCTCCTGGCCAGGCCCCCACAACATGATGGCCTCAAGGCGCATGCGTCCATTTTGTTAAAAACAATTCCAGTTTCTCTTTGCGGCAGCCAATATTCCGTTATTCGTAAAGCCATATTTTCTCTGTCTGTTCTTCTGAGTGTACATTACAGGTTACATCCAAAGTTCAGCTATTCTGAATTGTGCTGCTATGACCATGGTCTGCCTGTGTCACTGAATCATTAGGTCCCAGCTCTTTTGGAAAGATCCCTAGAAGAATACCTGGATTGGGTGGAACTTATAGCTTTACTTTTTGGAGGACTTTCCACCTCTGGCGGTGCCAGTTTGCATTCCTACCATAATGTAGACAATAAATACGTGGGTATGGAAAAGCAGTTTGGGCGCTTGGTCTCTAAAAGTTCTGCCTTCCTGTTCTCAGTCTTAGTCCTCAGAGGAATGGCGGGCAAAAGCTGGGTGCCAGCTCAGTGTCTTGGTTCTGCTGTTTCCTATGCTGTGCAGAAGCTTTTTGATTTGATGTGACCCCTCTTGTGCATTTTCATGCTATTGATTTTCTGTTCAAAAAGCCCTTGCCTACATTTGTGTATCTTCCAGCATTTACCTAGTTTATCTTCCATCAGATTGTGTTTGTTTTTAACCATTTAGATCTGTGTTCCACTTGGGTATAGTTTAATATGTGACAAGTGATGGGTGTCTGGATTTAATCTCCTGCATGTAAATAGGCAGTTTTCCCAGCGTCATTGACTAAAGAGGCCATCTTTCCTCCACTCTATGTCTTTGGTGGGTTTTTCAAGGATCAAGCAGCTGAATGCGCCTGGGGTTGTTTCTGCATGTTCTGTTCTGTTCCATTGATCTACATCGCTGGGTTTTTTTTTTTCCCCTAACATCATACTTTTTATTTTTTCCACTGTAGCTTTGCAGCGTAATTTGTAGTGGAAGTTAGTAATGCCTTGTCTTTATTTTTGTCCAGGATTTCTTTTGCAATCCTAGGTTTATGCTGGTTCCAGATGAACTGTAGGATTGTTTTCTGTAGTTCTGTGAGAATTAATATTTGTATTTTAATAACATTGCATTAAATCTGTATAGAAAACATCCTTCCACTTGTTGATGTTCTCTTCAGCAATATTCCTTTTGTGCATTCTCTTGCCTTATTTCTCTGGATAATATTACAAGAACTGTATTGAGCAGGAATGGTGATAGTGGGTATTCTTGTCTTGTTCTTGATTTCAAAGGGAAAGATTTTAGCTTCTCTCTTTTAATATGATGTTGGCTTTTATCAGATTGAGACAGTGGCTTTTTATACTTATATTCTTCAGGGGTTTTTTTTTATCATGAAAGCATGTTGGACTTTGTGAATGATTTTTTCTGTGTTAATGGAGAGAATCATAAGATTTTTTCCCCTTGTTTTGGCTTACATGACATGTGACATTTATTGATTTGTATATGCTGAACCATCTCTGTATCCCTGGGGTAAATCCTACTTAGCTATGATCTGTAATCTTTCTGATGATCTGTTGCATTCTGTTGTTCAGTATCTTGATATTTTTGCAGCTATGTTCATTAAAGATTTTGGCCAGTAGTTCTCTTTTTCAGTTGGGTCCTCTTATGGTTTTGGAATTAGCATAATAGTTGCTTTCAGGAGTGACCTTGGGAGTATTAATTCCCATTCAATCTCACTGTAGAGTTTGAGGAGAATTGATGTTACATCTTCCTTAAAGTTCTTGTAGAATTTGGCACTGAATCTGTTGGAATCTGAACTTTATTCAGTTGGTAGGGTGTTTTTTTTTTATTACTTCCTCAATTTTGTGAACTGTAATTGGATTGTTCCTTTTATAATTACCTTGATTCCCTTGTGTTAATTCATATATATCCAGGAATCTATTTCTTCTGAATTTATTAGAGTATAGGTTCTCAAAGTAGTTACTAATGCTTTTCTGATTTCAAAAGTGGTTATTGTGACTTGACACTTTTCATCTATAATTACATTCATTTATGTCTTTTCTTTCCTTGTTTTGGTAAGATTGTTGTATTTATTCTTTTAGAGAATCAGATGAAACTAGACAGAAGCAAACTAATTGAAAAATGGGGTAGAGAACTAAATACTTCTCAAAAGAGATTCACAAATGACCAGAGAGTGTATGACAAAATGCTCAACTGAATTTCTCATCACAAAAATGCAAATCAAAGAAATTTTACCGTAGCTACAATGCTATAGTTAAAAATAAAGACATTATTTTGAATGCTGCAGAATCTATATCTACATGTTATCTCCAGCTAATCCATGTAACAGATGAGAATATTTTTCTAGGTCCTCATGCCTAACAAAATAACTGTCTTTGATGACTCTTTGACATCCTATCAACACTTGGGTGACATCATTTAACACTTTTATTTTAACCAAATAGTACTTCTCTCAGGTTTGGCTCAAGAATTAAGACAATAAACAGAGATTTTTACTGTAATTCTTTGCATATTACATATTTAATAAGATTAGTTATTATAATTTTACTTTACTGTGAAGAATGGTGTCTTATAAACCTATTTTTAAATATATAATTACCTATAATTGAGAACCTCTCTGTAGAGCCCTTAGAAATGCATTTCACAAGTTTTGATATTTTTACAAGTCCTTTTCCGGACTTCATTTATTAATACGCCTTTCCCATGAGCAGTGCTATGCACATGATATCTCATCATCTTTTGTTTAAATCTCTCTACAAGAAAGCTCTGTCTGAGGCATCGCTGTCCCCGAACGCTTACCAGACCTGCATCCTCCTGTCACCACACTCATTTATTGGTAGGTGGGTTGAGAAGTCCAGTTAATATTTTTCTCATTGAATTATATATTCTCTCATGAGCAGTAATTCCATACTTTCTGATTTTTATAGGATTCCATGAAGGGGAATACATACATATTGGACGCTATTTGTATTAAATTTTCACTTTTGCTCTATCAGGGAAAGACTTGTTTGTATCTTTGTCTAAAATTTTCAAGAGCTAAATTCAGTGTCATTAACATCCTGGAATGTAGGATTCTACTTTTCTTCAAGCTGTATGTAAAGCATAATATATGTGTTAGACTTTTCTGCTGTGGCAGATGTAAAACACACTTTTTAAAGATTTTTGCTAACTTCTAGGATCTAATCCTAGGCTGAACAGTAGGTATTCAGTGCAGCCTAAGTGTCTCTAAATTGTGTGTTGGTGATTATTAATTTAAATAAAACCATATTTTTGAAAATAAATGGTCATAGTTTGTAAGACTAGTTAATGGATTATTCTGTAGATAATTGTGTATAAAAAGGAAAACTCTTCTTAAAAGAGAAATAAAAAATAGAGAATTACATCACCCCTACGTAGAGCAACCCAAGACCTCCTTCACTCACTGAGCAGCTGTGGCTCGTGTCGAGCTGCTGTTTGAGCACGTTCTTCACGGTGCTGCCCTGGAGTCCAGCAGCCGCGCCCCTGGCTGTTCCTTTACCGGTCATCTGACTGCACAGTTTACTTTGAAGACAGAGTTATTGGCCAAGAAATTATTTTAAAGGATGAGTGGCTGCCTTTCTAAGAGTAAATCTCCCAACAATGACACACAAAATAGTTCCTCTTTTGTACCAAATGCATAAATATTGATTTGTCTCTCACCGTGTCACTTGCCGTTCTGTATCAAAGCACTTTAAAACCTTTTAGCATCATAGAAGTCGAAAGTACAGTATCTTAGGTATACTTTCTGTGGTGCAGTTTTCTTTAAAATATCTTTAGAGGGGGATAATTATTGCATTTCATGCCCACTTTAATGAATTTAGTAAATTATGGTTTCAGTTCTGTCACTGTTTCTTGGGATGAGTAAACCCAAAGCAGTCTTTTTCTTGCTTCCTCTAATACAAAATAAATTATAAGTGCACATATTTCACATTTAGAAGTCAAATAACATTTTCATCTTTGCTTTCAGGAAAGTAATCATCATTATTCTTCAGCTACCAACAGCTGACATCATATTTGTCAGTTATAATCTTGATCCTTTAAGTAACCAAGCACATTTACATCTTTAAAAATATAAATGTGTTTTAATTATCTGATAAAGCTTTTTACCTCTAATAAATTTACAAGAACACTGAAAAAATTAAGAACCATACAGAAAAAACAGTACATTTGAACCATTAATTATGTATTACCTTATAACATGGATCACAGAATCCTGAAGTCAGAAATTTGTAAATTTCTTAACACTTATATTTCACGTTTCTGGCATATTATGTCTAGAAAATATGGTAAAGTATATGATCAGACTGAATTGCAAAATTACCGAAAATATACAAATTTGCCAGCAGGCATCACGCAAATGTTGTTAGTCAGCAGCATTTATTAAATCAGTTGGCCGAAAACAACAGAAAATACGATTCTGAAGATTGTAAATATGCATTTTCCCGGTGTTGTGAAAGCACTTGGAAGATAAATGCTGTGTTTCTTCTCCACGCTGTCCTTTTTAATCAGAAGATGGAGTGCGCACGCCTGGCTCGCGCGCCTTGCCCGGCCTCCTCCGGCCTGGGACCCGCCCCGTCCTGGCGCATTCACCACTCGGCCTGTCTCCTCAGTCTAAGCTGCACTCTGGGTGGCCGGAAGCCAGTCTGGCGCTCAGGACACAATCTGAAGGGAACGGTCAGGCCTCAGCACTTACGGTGTTGCAGGAAAAGTGTGGTGTGGCCATTTTTCTGCAGGGCTAGAGCAGGACCCAGGGCAGGCGGCAGTCACAAGGGCGGGGGCAGCCGCGTGTGTCACCGCTGAGAGCCGCAGCGCACCTGTCTCCTGGACGAGGGTGAGAGCGGAGCGAGGCTGAGGTGCGGCGCGGCCCGCGCGGAGTCCAGTGCGGGATGACCCAGGCCGAGAGAAGGGGCTGGCGGAGTGGCCCGGGGCAGGGCACAGAGTCCCTCGAGCAGGGCAGCCGTCGGGCTGTGTCCTGGACCATCGCTGCTGTCAGTGCCCCGCTCTGTGCTCGCCTGCTGACCGGCGGGGGTGGGAAGCCATGGTTGGAAATCCTGTGATTTCTAGTGAGTACGACTGCGTGATCATTAATAAGATTATGGGCTGGAACACATTTAGGAAATTAGACTCTGTCAAAGACAACATTTTAAAAAAGCAAAATGAGTTCTGCAGTGGTAACTCCAAGCAACCGATTCCACGGGTTCTGCAAAATCTTAAACCTTTCATTTGCCACATTTTTATGAGTTATCTGATATTAGGTTGAGTAGCTTCTCCGCTCTGGTCTCCCAGGTAACCGTGTGGACAGTGTAGGCGCGTGCTGAGGCAGGAGCCAGAGGCTCTGTGTGCTCGCTGAGGCCCGCGTGCTGCGGGACCCGCTGCCCTCAGGCTCAGTGTCCGTAGGTGAGCGTGGAGAGAACAGGGGCCTCCACAAACCCACCTCCCTTCTTGCCTTCTCTCAGTAATTAAAAATATGTAATCAGAGTAACTTTTAAAAGATTTGAAAGTGATTATAATGATAAAATTCAGAACTTTGTGGGGACGATAAGCAGCCAAATTGCAATAGTTGAACCTAATAAGTTAACTGGACATTCTGAGAAAATGTAGGACGTAGCTCTGGTAGATAAAATTGTTTAAGTCATAACAAAGTGTTTAGAGTCCTGAAGGATAAAATAAAAATATCTACCTTAATAGCAACTCTAGAAAAAGGGAAAATATATTTGAATACATAATGTGAATAATGTGTTATGCAGTTAAATGGACCCAGGTAGCCATGAGGACATATTAAAAATATTTGAGAATTACTTAGCTAGATTTCATCTTAAGAACATAAAAAGTTAGTGTAAACAAATTAGATGTAGAGAAATAATCATAGGACTGGAAGTACTCCAAATAAAGTGAAAGAAGCAATAGAGAACATTGATAGGACCAAAAAGAAATTTGAGGTTTAAACTATTTCAAACTGAACTTCTGATAATAAACATTCAACATTAATCGACACTAATGAAAAGAACACACAGGTGCAGATGGAATCTCCGGAACCATGAGAGGCCTGCCTTTTCCATTTGTAACCGGGTCAGCCTGCATTGGTTCAGTGAGGCTGACAGAAAATGCATGGTCCTTGGTTCAGAGACCAAGCACTTGATCACTCATGATTCCAGCTAGTGGCACCAACTCTGGCCCTTTCTGTCAAACCTCAACAGTGTGATAAAACTGTCATCTAAAGCAGTATTCTGTATAGGGCAGGTGTGTGTATGTGTGTAGCATGTGTTCGTGGGTTGTATTAGTCTTCTACTACCGCATTATGACTCTGGAAATGGCGTGCCGTGACCAGCATGCATTTGCTCCCTTATTGTTTCTGTTTCTGTGGGTTGTCTGTTTCTATGGCTTGGCTGGATCCGAGCTCCTGGGTTAGTTCGTGCCTGGGTGGAGGCTGTGTTAAGCCTCCTCTTGTGGAGACCCCGTGTGGTGCACGTTTGTCTCCTGTGGCTCCATGATGCTCTTGCTCCTGTCATGTGCTCAGCTCAGGCTGTGCCCAGGGCCCCACCGAGTGCGTGTTCACAGCCCTCCACACTCACACAGTGCTGGTGCGCTGCAGGAGAAGCAGGCGCCGGGCTGGGTTAGGAGCAAGAGCAAGCGTGACTGCAGACGTGCCTCAGTTCTCCGTGGGAGAGCAGGTGTCCTGTGAGGTGGGGAAGGAAAGACACGTGACTGTGAGCTTGAGCGGGTGTGCAACATCTGCTTAGAGAGCGGTTAAGAGGAGACAAAAGCAATGTGAAAAAAGTACAACATGAACCTAATAGACAGGAAGTGAGAGACAGGAAGTGACCTTCTGGATCACAAACTAGGCCTATGTTAAAAGTCGAAGCAACTAACGTTCATTAAACTCCTACCATGAAAAGGTATAAGGGGAAGATAGAACAAACTAATGTCAAAATAAGCAAAAGAAAGGCAATAATGTTAGCACAGAAAAGAGAGAAGTTGCTTTTTTTGTTTGTTTTTTAAAGGGAAAATCATTAGGGGGAAAAAAAAAGCCACCAAAAATTTTTGCTCTGTGTAATGGTCAGTAAAACTTGACTCAAGAAAAAATAGAAAATATGAAAAATTAACACTATGAAAAAATACAGATAAAATTGGTAATCACATAACTTCCTACAAAGAAATCCAAGATTCAAGCTAGTGAATTCTACCAAACATTCAAAAAACCTATACCCATTTTTATTACTGCTTCCAAAGATTAGAAATGAGGAGACTCCTTTTCTATTCATTTTATAAAGCCAAGATTTTTCAGGTGCAAAATCAAGCAAAAAGAGCAAACATTGATGTCCCTTAAAAAGATACATAGATAGAAACCTTCACAGAGCATGACTAAAAACAAATCTGATTCGGATACCATGAATTATACACCATTAAAAATAGGCATAGCCCTGAAATGCAAATTGGGCTTAGAATCAGTAGGCCAAATAGTGTAATGTACCATACTAATTAAATATAGGACAAAGCTGTTTCAGCTTCTCGTAAGCAGGGAAAGTGTCTCAATAAAGCTGGCAGCCTTTTGTGATTAAAAAGAAACTAAAAGAAACCCTCACATTAGAAAGGGGCCTGCTCCGCCTGAGAAATGTACCTGTGAGTTACCGATACTCAGTGAGGGTCTAGTGCTCTCTCTCTACTACAAGGAGTAAGACAGAGACTCGACTTGTACTGTTTCTGGGACTCAGTGGAAGGAGTCAGAGCACCAAGGCTCAAGGGAAGAGTGAACCGTCCGTTGCTCGTAGGATCTTGCATGTAGCCGATCCAAGGAAACCAGAACTAATAAAGGGTCTGTCAGCTCTGCAGAAACTAGATTGGGGTATAAAGCTATAGTGCTTTAATGCAACAGCAACGAATGCTCCAGAATTAAGAAAACTATTCTGTTTTGCAATCACATAGAGTGTGAGACTAAAACTCATAATAGGAAGTGCACGGAAAGTAGTACCAAAGTTATATAGTATTTTGAAAACTAAAGACAATTGTTTGAAGATGTAAACAGAGACATTTTGTGTTTGTGCAGTGGACTAATTTTATTAATGTGGCATTTATTAATGTGGCATTAACGTCATTGCAAGGCTGTCTCCATCAAAACTACAGCTGTCTTATTAGAGACTGACCATATAAACCAAGGACTCAGAGGGAAAACAGCTAGCAAAACCATCTTGAAAATTGAAAACGCATTCCACAGGGTTTGGTGGGAATGCGGTGGAATCCTGGCACTCTGGAATCTCAAGTCCAGGCTGAGCCTGGCTAACTGAGCAGTTAGGGAGACTGCCTCATATTCAAAGTGTAAATTAAAGGCCCCACACTGACTCTCTAGAACCTCTCCCTCCAAGTTTGTAGAAGTCAGACTGTCAGTTTTAATATTGTCAAAACTGCAGTTGTCAAGGCAGTTAGAGCTGTCACAAAGATAAAGGCTTAGGCCTCACACAATCAGCAGTCCCGAAACTGCCCCTTTCCATGACCAAGTGATTTTTTGACAGTGCCGCCAAGATCATTCCGCTGGGAAAGAGCGTTTCTCCCACAAATGCCATCGGGACAGCTGGGTAATCACTTGAAAAGCACGGAGCTTGAAGCTGTGTTTCACAGCATGCGCAAACACTGCCTCCGAGTGGTGCTAACATCTGAGCTAACGCTAGAAGATACTTGCAAGAAAAGTTAGAAGTAAAACCAAGTCAGGAAGTGATGTTTTAGACAGGGTGCCAAGAGCACCATAGCGGTGTCAGACAAAAAGTTACACTGCATGGTGATGGGAAACTTTTGTTCTGTAAACGAAAACCACTAAGAAAATGAAGATACAACTCAAAGAATAAAATAAGTAAAGCATTTCAATTTATGTATATAAATGCAGCTTATAGGAGAGTTTTATATGGCATATAAATGAAAACTTTCTTTTAGAAAGTAGGAATTACCTTTGATACCAATATCAGAACTACAAAGGTTCCAATTTTTCCTAAAGAAATTTAAAATACTAAAATATAAAATTGCAGTTGACATTTATTTGCTCTTTTCATGAAGAAATATGCTATTTTAAAATAATAGAGTTAGATGAATACAAAGTTGTGTAGCTACCTACACGTCACTGCACTAAATAAGCGCCCACTCGTCTGCAGATCACAGTAAAGACTTCATCTGCAGCATTTCGCAAAACATCTCACTTCAGGTGCAGGTGTGTATGTGCTGCGAAACGTGGACTCCGAGTTCGAGCTGTGTTTAAGGGAACATGATGGCTGTGCTTGATTTTTTTCATAAATGTTATTCATACATGTTTACATAACAGATGAATCCATTCACTATGGGGAGTTGGTGCATATTCACAACACATCATAATTCATCTTTTCATCTTCTGTTCCTCCTGGCTTCATTTCTTCAGAATTGGGGTCATTTGTCTTATAAGACCTAATAAAATGAATGATCATATGCAGATTAAAAACCTCATCAAAAGACAAAAAAATCAAAACAGGCTGTTGTGCTAAATCAAGGTAGCCTTTTAGTTGTGTTGTCCGTGCAGGATGACGGTAATATTTTTCTCATGGGTTTAACTTACATATTGAGTTTTTCACATGAAGGAGACCACGCAGCATTTATGCTTCCATGTTTGATTTACTTCCCTAATGGTATGTTTTCAAGGTGCATCCAGTTTCCTACAAATGTCTCATTTAGCCTTCATTTTTTAAAAATCATCTTTATTGGTACATTATGAAGACACATGATAATCGCGTTCAACATCAAGAGTTTGTATCAGAATATGACGTGACTTGATTCTTATTTTTTCCCTTCGCCCCCAGCCCGCATCCCCCTTTATGGCAGAACAATGTTCCACTGTGTATAAAAACAACATCTCTCTGTCTGTGCACCTGTTGATGTACGTGTAGGCCACCTCCAAGACTCAGCTGTTTACTGTGCTGTTTTCAACATGGGTATGATGTGGTGTGATGTCATAAACATTTGGGGAGGTGCCTGGAGGGGAGTAGCTGGTTGCACTGGAGTTTTTCTTCATAGTTCTCTAAGGAATGTCCCTACTGATTCCTGTACTGGTTGTACCAGTTTATACGATCACCACAGATGAGAAGGGCTCCTCTTAGGCGTACCACCCCAGCGTTTATTACAGGTTGATTTTGTGTGATAGCCATTATTTTTGGTGTGAAATGGAATCTCAGGTCTGTATTTTAACGTGGTATTTTTCACTTAACAATTATATTTTAAAGGAAGCTTTTTAAATAAAAATAATTTAAGCATGGAGGAGGCACCTCTGAGTTGTATGAAGATGTGTCTCAGAAGACATCTAAGATACTTTGTACAGGATGAAAGCATTTAACGCATGACAGGGACTTTAGTTGTCTTTCTCTGAAGGAAAATACAATTAGCACATACAGAAAAGAATTATTTTTAGCAAAGAGTAAGTTATGTGTGTGTTTATCTTGCTGAAATTTTTATCAGCATGTTTTTGGTTTGTTGGCATTCTGTAAAGTGTAACATGATTTTAACATAGGCCTTGTTACTTTGGAAACTCAGAAGGTGAATATGAAGCATAAGATAGAAGCAGTGAAAAGATCTCAGAGGACCAGATCTCTAGATGTAGTATAAGTGGATCCCTACTCTCCAGCCGTGGGTGTCCTCCTCAGATTCAGCCATTTCCTTGGTGAGAACGTCACGTGAGGTGGTGTAAATCCGTGGCAAGTGAGAGTAACTACCTTTTATTCTTTTGGTAAGCTTTGCTCTTTAAATTCTAGTTCATATATGAATTGACTTTTACTTTTTTATTGTGCAATGCATTTTGACATGAAATATATTGTAACGTTTGGCATTTTAGCTCAGAATCATGATCTTTCCTTGCTGGCAAACCCAATAAACCATATCCTCTTTTCTCGAGTTCTGGGCTGCTTCCTTCCAGTGCCCCGGCTGCACCCTTGTCTTCTCAGCAGGGCAGCTCATCACACACCCACCACTCAGTCCTCAGCTGCCATACAGGGGATGCTGGTCCAACAGGTGACAACCAGTGTGCGCCCCACGTCCCACCCCCACTCACGCTGTCCATTGCCTTCCCTGCAGTGCGCTGAAAAGCCAAGTGCTCAGCAGGCATTGAGTGTCTTGGATGTTTCCTGTTCTGTGCTCCTCACACACTAGCTCCTCCGCTGGCCCAGCTTTTTGCCTCTGCCCTGCCTGCCCCACCCACGTGTCAGCTGCAGTTTTCTGCCCAGGAAAGGGCTCCTGACGACTGGTTACACCTGCAATGGAGCGCAGCCCTTGAATGGCCCAGCGCTTGGGACAGAGCTGCCCTCTGACATATGTCTGTGGATAAACATTTTGTAATAGCAAACTCTTCTTCTATTCTTTGTTCTTTCCTGTTATTCTAGAAATCAGTTCTTTGCATTTTTTCCTTTTTCTTCCAGCAATAAGCATTCCTTACGTTTCTTTTTCTGAGCTTTCTTTCTTATTCATAGACCTTAGCAATTTATCCCTAAAAAGTCCCATTAGACATACATTTTTGACTTGAATTTCCTTTTCAATGTGTGCTCATACATGGATAGTGAGTTCCTCTAGAAGTAACTTCAAACTGCATAAATTACATGTTTCCCTCCAAAACTTTTGGTCTTTTATTGCATAATTTTGTTAGTGATATGCAGTGATTTTGATGAATTGTGTGGGATAAATTTTCATTTTTACTAAAATTTGTACATTGATGAGCGAGGGAGTAGAGTCTTACTCATCTCTCTACTTCTCATCTCCACATAGTTGAATAGATTGCAGTTCTTGTTAAGAACACCATTGCACTCTTTCCATGGAATTTTATCTCCTTTTTCTTTTTTCCCCCTGCGGTACTCATTTTACTTCATGTGTCCATCGCTATTTATCAGAATCACACCGGGCAGTATCTACTGGGCCCTCCCACTTGTAGTGTTTTCCCTTCCACTGCTGTGGCCTTTATGAAGTGGGTCTCGCATGTAGAGCTTGTTTGTGCCTTTCTGTGTCCAAAACCTGCCGCTCTGTTAGTCCTCAGCGCAGACGCCTTTGTGACTTTCCCATGTGGAAATCGTTCTTCTTCATTTGAGTTCTCAGAGCCCATTTTGGTTCTTCGTTTATGGAACGTCTTATTTCTTATGTAATTATATGGTTTAGATGCAAGACCTTTCCCTTTCAGTGAAGTTAGAAGTTTCCTGAAGGAAAAGTTCTACATGTGATTAAGTTTGTATCCTCCATACATTTTGCATCATAGCATGTGGTGAATGATTGTGCTGATTCTGTCTCTGATTTTATAAAACAGTAATCACTGGGAAATATTTAGTTTATGGCAAATACCAGTACTATGCAGGTTATCCTAAAATGTCCTGCTTTTAGCCCCTGTTTTCTTATATATTCATGTTACCTATTTTGATAAGTTGAAAGTGGTTTCCTTTGGCAATGGTTTAGATAAATTCTAAATAAATTTATTTTAATGCTACGGACATGACTTTTTGTGTTAAAATAAATTCTATTCTAATGTCTTCTAATAATAATCACTTGATGATGGTGATTACCAAGATGAGTAGTTGAATGATTATTTCCTCTCTACACAGACAAGAATAATTTTTCATCTGGTTCTGTGGTCTTACCCAAACAATGTGCCCCCAATCGTACTTCACAGATAGCGACATACTGAGGCAAACATGAAACGGACTCAATATGGGGTCCCCTGAGTGTTGGAAGGAGGGGATGCTCCCTGAAGTCGGAGACACCGCGGACACGTGGGGGGAGATCCGGCCTCCTCGGGTGTGAGGACAGGATGACTTCGAGGTCAGGAAGTGGGAGCTCGGTGTGCAGCGCGGTGAGGAAGGACGTGAGCAGAGCGCAGACTGGCAGTGCGGGGTGTGGGGTGCGGTGCGGGGGCCCCGGCAGTGGCATGGCCTTTGCTGCCTGAGCTGATGCCCGCCGCAGGAAGGTGGCTGAGTGAGTCACCTCCCAACCAGGAGGGACAGTCAGTAGATACATAAATAGACCTGTGGCCAGGATAACGCCATTCCTGGCATCTGAAACACGTGTTGTAAGTGCTTCTTGCTTATGCATCACTGACCTTGAGGAAAAGGTCAAATAAAAAGTTAGAGGTAGACATTCTGTGATATCTAAAATTTACAAGATGAACTGGTGAATTTGGAAATACATACTTTTCTACATTATTGTAGTTTTTTCACTTAAATTTAAACTGCTCTTGGTTTCATTATATATGTAAATATATGTAAAGCATATTTCTTAAAACTGCTTTAGATTTATGGCAAACACTTGTTTTTTATATTATGTTTAATTGTTTTTCAAGTCCATTAAATTGAGATATTTTATTTAATTTTACTTGTAACAATTACTTGCTTGTAGGGAAAATTTAAAAATCTTCTAGCAGTTGTTCAAGATATTTTTGAGGACTGTTATTCAGTTATTTAAAAAGTTACTTTAAAAGATTTAAGAATCTCATAGTAGTTACTCCAAAGATACTTTTGAGGACTGTTACTCAATTACTTAAAAAGATGATGTACACAAATTTAATTTTCTTGAAACTCCCTTTTATAAAATACTTTAAAATTATTTGAAGGGATTTAACATACCGAAAACACAGCTGAGTCCACTTTATTTAGTCTGAAGACTCTTAGAGATTTCAGAGACACTGAATTGCAGTGCAACATCGGGACACTGCTGGGTGGGGTGTGACTTGTGTTCTGTGAGTAAGAGGTTTGCTGTAAAGAGCAGGCCTTCACCAGCTGGTGTCACGAGAAACAACTCTCCTGTGGTTCTGTCAGGGCCTTTGTGTGACAGGTTCTGAGGAGAGGAGGAGACCTGAGAAGCTGTCTCTCTACAGCAACTTTTCTCCTGAATGTTTTCAAAGCCCATCATACAGTAAACTTGCAAAGCCTCAGCATGATGCCAGCACTCACAGGGCCTGCTTCTCCATCAGGTTTGCATCATTGGCCTCTACCCGCACTGCTGTCCAGTCCTTCGGAAAATAAGGTCACCCCCTGAGTCCTTCCTTGGTGTTGGTGCCCAAGTCCTCAGGTACTGCAGAGGGAGAGGAAAATCTCGTGGTTAAACTAAAAGTAAGCAAATAAATATTCATGAGCAATTAATCACACATTGTACATTTATAAGCTTAACAATGCACATTGAAAGACAGGCTTCCATTAAGTCAGGCTATCGAGTTAATATTATCCATGAAGGGAGTTGTTCCTCCCTGACACCCCTGAGAGATTTGTGAATTAATCTACATCTCCCTCTGTGGGGTGTCTCTTCCTTTTCAACAAGTAGAAATTGTATAAGAATTAAAGGCAATATTGCTTTTTAAATTTTGGGCAGTTTGCTTTCAAATTGATTCCCAGAAATAAGGCTTCTGTGTTGAAACAGAATTATTGAGAATTGCATCAGAAAAGTCAAGATAGGGCCAGGGATATAGCTCAGTGGTTCCGGTGCCTGTCTTGCAAGCGCAAGGACCCGGTTCGATCCCCGGTAACCACATAACAATACTGGGTGTGGAGACTCAC